>JAQFZO010001231.1:0-16905 GCA_034695885.1 Geophilus flavus
CGACCCGATAAAGTAAGTGATCAAGATCTTAAAAGTTTTTTCTGCTACCGTAATAATTATTGTGACAATTTATTACTACAGCCATATCGAATATTTAATACGTGGATGGGCGATCCGTCAAAAGTGATTTTATTAGAAGCATTCCTAAATGTGTTGCAAAGAGACAATCTGTTAAAAACTGTTCGGGAAGCCGGAGATGTTCTTCTGAAAGGACTCAAAGCTCTATCCGTATGCAGTCGAAAAATGAATTTTAAATTCTGTCACTGTGATAAGTTTTTGATTTTTATTATTCAGACAAAATATCCCGAAACGTTAATAAATGCACGAGGTATAGGAACTTTCTGTGCTGTGGATTGTCCGAATGTTGCCATCAGAGATCGATTGATCATGGCATTACGGAAACAAGGTTTTATTTCTGCGGAAATACGGATCGAATCTCATCATAATGACATTAATAGGGGCTGCGCTTTCGCGTACGAGAAATCAAAAAGACATTTTAAAGACAAAAAACTTAATTAATTATTCCTACGACCTATGTAACGAAAGGCCTTGCCTGGCCAACTGGGGTCTCAAAGAGACTCCGACAACTACGCATGTGCACTGTTGGCTTTTTAAGAAAAAAAAAATGAAAAATCAAGAAAGAAACAAACAAACAAACAAAAGTTTATTTGCTCAGATTTCATTTGGTTTTGTAGAAAAGTATCGGCAAAAACGACAAAAAAGCACACAAATAAGTCTACGATGCATGAAACAACCGCCGGCAAGTCTCAGTGATCAATGCCGCGGCCGATGCATGAATCTGCTTCGGTTACAGGCCGTCTGAGACTGTTAATTACCGTGTGAAAATGGCATAAAACAGCATAAAATGTTGTCAAATCGCTTCGAAATCAAACTTCGTTCGAATGAAGCGGCAGCAAATATTTTGTAATTTTATAACATTTTGTAGTATAAATTTTTCGTATGAGAAAGCGCAAAGTCTCCAATGTCGAGAATATTGACTCGATAAAATTGAAAAAAGTCATAAAGAAGTTTTTCAACAAGCTGATTTCCGGTTGAAAATTTTATTCGAAATAAGAAAATTTGCACGACAGCAAGATTCGATCCAAATCTGTTGGGTAATTTCTCCCTAAATATTTTTTTTTTTTTCCACCCACCCAGGCCTGCATTGCGGCGGCTGCGGCGATACGGGAATTCGTTTTCGACCATGCCTCCTGTACAAACCACATCACGCAAACGTCACCTTGGAATTATTGTCCAAAGTATTGCCTGGAATGAAATGATAACGGGCGTGAGGATTAAGGATATAAATATTATAAACGATATTATTATTTTAACGACGAGCATTAGTCACCGATCGATATTCTTACCCGAACTGCCAAATTTTATCACATTTGGTTTCCATAGGCAGAGTGTAGAATAATAAATAACTATCAGCAATTGTCATCACGCTGCAAACTAAAGCCTACTGTGCACAACACACCTACCGTACTGTTTTCACTTGAAAACTGCATAGTCGAGTGAAAAAACGAATCTTACTCGCTAATTTCACTCGCCCGTATGCAACTAACTGTACGATTTTTTTCACTTTAAAAAACTTTATTTAGAGTAAGAAGAAAAACACTCGTTTTCACATGAGATGTAAAATTTCATTTCACTCAGAAGTGTATACTAGGCTTTAGTCAAATTAATCGCAGTCGAAACTATGGTCAGTTTGAATTCGGCCATACTTTAAAGTACGTACGGTACGCATCATTTTAAAGGTTGTCTTGCTCAATACGAATCATGATCGAAGGAATATGTGGATGTGGGATGTTTGTTTGTTTTGAGTTAAGGACATCATTTAACAATCAATATCATCAGTCTGGCCTGTGTAATTTCAATGTACCGTAAGTTTGTTTCACAAGTCTTCCATAACTGTCAGTCGACGAAATATGCCTTGTACGTTTAATGATGATCCGATTGATTGTCTGATTGAAATATTTTAATTGCCATTTTATTGTATACTGAATATATTAATTATTTTGGAATTAAGAGTAGAAATAAAACCGATGCTGAATTTTTTTCGACTTTTTGTCGGTGGCACAATGTTGAACATACTGTAGGTTCTAGTTCCATTTTACAGAATGGAAGACTGTCATTCATCAGGTCATCTCATCTCATCGCATGAATGGTCGGGTTCCATTACACAATTGAAATTAGCAGGTTGATTTCAGATGGCCAAAATTTCAAAAAAAATAAATATTAGTAAAATATTATCAAATAACGAGAATAAACTTAGTTAACCCTCGGATTACCAACTGTATGTACAAATGTATTACCCTGGCCAAAAAGAAATATTGGCCTCACACCTGTCAATCATTCCTCAATCTGTTTGTACTGTACATATTTACATTTATATTTTACAATCGGTTTAACACATTTTGGTCAACGTTTGGTTTTCCTGCAAGCATACATTGGGAAAAAGTCATTAAAAATTGGGGTGAATTTAAGATTTTGTCATGGACTGTATATTTCATATTGTCTTTTGAAACTTATCCCAACATTTTTATAATTGGAAACACTTTTACCTTATTTATGAAAAGTCTGTTGTTGCTTTTTTTGCATAATATAACTACATGCCATGCCAATCAGAAACGACGCCATCCAACAGTACACACCCTGACACAAAAATGGAATATTGAAAACAAAATTATGGATTTGAGTTTAAATCGAAAAATTCAAACCTTGCTAACTCTAAATATTGTTAAAACCGACTTCCTTCAACGCATTAGACATGTATGTTAATTCCGAATAAAACAATTAATTTATCTTGGAAGATGGAAGATTTCCGAATTTGCAGTTTCGGTACTCTAAATTAAAATCGCAGCGATCCAGATGACAAACATTGTAGAACTATCGTCTATCACTCCTTTATGACCTTGTGATTGGGCACGAAATGTCAGTTTTGATATGTTGATCTCACAATGATATTTATTGTCGATGGGCGTTTCACAGGTGTTATGGAATTCCTCTTGAATACCGTCATTTATTTCTTTTTTCATTTTAATTGAACTTATTTTTTTGAGAAATTGACTGTTTGGCTTTAATTTTACTGAATTCTGAATATAGGATTTTAAGTTTGAAATTTTCACCTGATTAAAAGAAACAACAAAAATAATCCGGACTGTGGTTTTAAGTGTGAAGGAAGTAAAAGTTTTATTCCAAATAAACTACAGTGAAGCCACTTTTCGATGACGAAGTCCATCACAGGTCCATCACAAACTCCTTGATGCGGTCGTATGTCATGCGCGTAAGTCCGTTTCATGGCACCACAATTGTACCCCGAACCCTCCCAGTCATTAGGGGACAAGTGAATAGGAGTATATAAGCTTAGAGTGTAACGTCCCCAGCCGTCGCTGTGGCCATACGGCGCTTGTCAAAAGACAAAAGTCGGAACAAAATTACAGTTTTACACAATGCAAAATGTTTACGCAATCCAAATTTGCAGACAATATCCAAAAAATCTCACTTATGAGTCCCGATTGTGTTGGGACAACCCAGTCAATGCCAAGTGGAAAGAAGATACCACCAGCACAACCAAAAATGGAAAAAAAAGAAAACTTCAAATGCAATGCGAAAAAAAATGATCAGGAACCCAAAGCAATAATGAAGACACTGAAACAGAAAAATAAATTTATACAGTTTTGCCTCTATTGTTGGTGTGCTGGAGAGAACATGTTCAAGGGCACAGATACAGTATACATGTGTGGATAAAATTTTGAATAAATCATTTAGTTTTTATTTTCTGTTCATTGCGAAAGTTAATATCTGATAGATGATTTATGTCTCTGAAATGCAAATAATTTCTTTTTCCTTCAGCTGTCACTATGACAACTACAACCATAAACATCAGGTCGACACAAACAGACTAAAAATAATACCAAAAGTTACTCGCTTGATCACCATTCGATTTATATCAATTCCATACTTTACGATGTTTATCATCTTCGTCGCTGTTATTTCAATAGTGGGTGTTGACTCCATTAGAATTACAGCAGATTTTATACAGGAAAAACTACCTGTATTTATTCGATTTGCGCGCGGGGTAGTGCACGGGGGAGGGGGGGGGGGTCGGGCAAATTTAGCACATAGTGTGCGGGTCTCGTGTACTGCGCGGGTGCTGTAGTCGAAGTAATTAAAAAGCCGTTTACAACCAAAAAAAATCACAAAAACACGATAGAATATGGAAAAAACAATTTAAAAAACGCTAGAAAATCTATTTATATCGATTTATTTGTAAAATAATTGTCTAAAAAGCCCAATTTAATCAAAGAATTTGCGTTTTAGCCAATCATTTTACAACGCAAAGAATGTGATATGCTACTACTGTTCGCAGATCTGGGATAGCGCACGGGTATGGATAGTGCGCGGGTGTGGATAGTGCGCGGGGGTCGGGCAAATTTAGCACATACTGCGCGGGTGCACTATGGGAATAAACATCACATCTAATAAACATCACATCACATCCAATTCATCCGAGGAACCGACTTTTGACAACATCATTTTTCGTGCGATCGATTCTGCCATAGAAAAATACCGAAGTTTGAACGTATGCAATCAAGGCAATCAAATCTGGGATAGCACAAAGAGAAACATGGGCTTTAAAACGTAAGAAATATAAACAAAATTGTTATCAAATAACGTTTTGAATGTTTTTTATTAATTCTTTCTCTATGTAGTGCTCAATGCAAATGGAAAAGTGGGTAGTGGAATTTTTCAGCGAATTGGCCTGGAAGTTTCAGTCTGTGTCGAGAAGCAGTGCAGAAATTACCCGGAATTGTTGTCGAAAACGATGGAAACCCTTTTTCAGGACAGTTTTGTTGGGTTAGAGTATAACTCCAAAAAGTAGAATCATTCAAGCTTCAGTGAGTTAATGTTAGATAATTAATATTTTTTTAGCTTTTTTGATAAAAAAAAAAAATCCCATCACAATTCACAGTTTCACAATTTAAAAAATATTCAGCTTTTTATTACACAACACTTGCTGTAAATGAGTAATGTTTATTGTTTATACTTATTGCCTCTGTCCCATTATTCTGTATGCCGTAATTCTTCTAATTAATTGTGTTTTATTGTTCACATCGAATTGCAAATAAATTTATCGCAATAAATTTAGCAGCCTGCATACCTGATTCGTGTAACAATTACGATTTAATTGGAATTGTCTAACGGCCAACGATAGCACTGTAAGTGATGGCACCATTAAGAGAGTTGAAAGTGGTTAGGGTATGAGATGAGGTTATTTTTTTATGTTCTTCTTCTTATCGCCTTGCGTTAATATACACGTAGCTGATAAAGTCATACGACAATGATAAGAGCAATCATGCTTAAGAAAAACTATTTCTTAAAATGGAGTAACCAAACAGGGAAATCTTTCTTACGATGCTTCATACATGTACACCATGAAAATGGTAAGAGGTGGGGTTTATCATTTAGGCGGTGATAGAGAATATAATTGGCAACAATCTCCATCAAATTTGAACTACCGTATAGTACGGTATGTACTTTTAGTTTCAGTTTGACATTGTTCTGTGTCGAGATAGAGAATATCAATGATCTTGCCATTTTGATATTCTCTAAGCCTGATAAAATTACTACAGTGACGTGTTATGCAAACTTTGCTAACTTTTGATGTTTTGGTATGCTGAACCAATGTGAACCAATCTTAAAAGACCATTCAAGAGTGTAAATTTGTTTACAGACAGTTCCCAAACTGTTTTTCACTCATAAAAAGTTGAAAATTGCATTAAAATAATTGATTTTAAATTATAATTTATGATATTAAAGTTTCACAACATAATTACAGGTTCTGCATTAAAGCAACTTCTTTTGAATAATTGACTAAATAGTTAATACATGAACTCACAAAATCTACCGTACTGATTTATGAAACAACCAGTGTTTAGTAAATGACATTCGACGCAAAACCATTCTAGCCATAGTTTCACAGACAGAACACGAAGAAAAATCCATGCATGTCTACAAAAAAGCAACAAAATGCGAAACAGATTGTTTATTTGAAAAAATAAACCACACAGACTGCAATTGCATGTTTGTCTTAAAACTGATATCGATATCTGAGAAAGTAATAGAATTATTCTTTAGATTGCCTTTCATGCGCACGTCCAAATTGCCCTTCTATAACACAGCAACAGGAGCTAGAAAACTCAACAGCAGTACTTGGGCTTGACTTCAAACATGAACACACAGAAAGATTGTTCTTGTTACCCAAAATGTAACGAGAAAAGTTGCTGTGTGAAGTGGGATCGCTCTTAGGAGTGACGATCGGCTGCTCTCCACTTTCACTTATCAATGCAATGCATTTACTGCAATATTCTGCGCACTTTAATTCACTCTTGGCACAAGATGGCCGTACGAGCTGTCTTCACTAGACAGCATTACTTGTAGTATTGAAATTATTGATACAGTAAAATAAAAGGTTATTAGTACTTAATTTTATTCATGCTTAGTTTACATAAATTATTTTATGTAATTTTTCCATTAGATGTTTAAATTTATTTTATAAGAAAATAGAATTGCAAAAGCTGTGAAGTAAGATTTGACTTATGTTTGCTTGACTTGTCATCATTCTTTTGGAACGTTTTGGAGATTCGATTCTCTAAGAGACATGACACTGTAAATAAAGTAAAAACTAAATTGCGTCAGAAAGTACGGTAATAAGTAATATAAAGGCAAAATTGATTATTGTGAGCAAAATCTGTATTTTATAAGCACAAACAGAAAATCAATAGCTTTTGTCACCACTAGATGGAATTAGATACCATTTATGTAAACAAAGCTCTCAGATAAACCCCAGATGGTCACTTTGCCTGTATGGCTCATCAAGACTTGTGTGTTATTGTTGATTTATCCAGTTCAATGTTCAAATAACAATTTTTACTTAAATACCATATTTCTTTTATACCAAAATAATAACTTTAATTTATTAAGTTATTCTGCTACTACAATATTGAACGAGACTTCTCTTATTGCTATCTGCTCATTTATCCTCTCACAACACTGGGAGTTACATAGGATTAAAGCTTTTATATTCAAATATGTTATGTTGTCTACTTACTGCTTGTAGCTGCTGGCAACATTCTAGCTTTCTTCCCACAGGATGTTTTACTTTGAAATGATGTCACAAATTCTAAAAGATTTCCCAAATCACCAAAGAAACATAGAAGATATGTAAGGAAGTTTTGTTTCTAGTAGTGTTTAGTATGGCTTATACAAAACAAAGAAATGAAATTGTTAGATCGTGACATCATTGAATTCTCAGAGTGATGCCGTACTTCTTGTTAGTATGTTATTACCAATCATGATGTGATATACCGTATTTCATCCACTTAAAAATTATAAAGCTTGTTACTGACTTATAATTGACTAATATTTTAATACAAAGAATTAAAAAGTTACATAAGTGCAACACAATAAAATTTAATGAGAATGTACGTATCAAATATAAAATATTAATACAATTATTCATCAACCACATACGTATAATGCACTGAATAGTAAGTAACTAGTCAGTTTTGTCATTAAAATGTTAAATGTTACTTGCATGTACTGTATGTTGTTAACTACCGTATGTAATTGCCTGTATGATGCATGCATGCTTTAAGTAAAAATGATGTTTATTGATGAAACGTATTAAATGTGTCTGTCAGGTGCAAAACCCGGCTGTTAGACTGCAATTTTAGCTTCATGCATTGACTACCTTCGAAATATTCTTGCAGCAGCCGATGCTGGTTCGGACATGGAGCGTCTTAAATGTGGCCGCAGATTTTCTATGCGGGCATTTATGATTGCCTTCTTTGCAGGAAGAATTCGGGGCTGGCTGAGCCCCAGTACATAATCTTGCATTTCTGTCGAAATCGACTGGAGCAATTTTGCACGGAATTGTATGACCAAACTGGGTACGTAACGAGTCTGGGAAGAGCAAATATTTCGTGTCATTAGGTATAATTTAGAATAGAAAATTACGCAATTTCTTCTTACTTTTGGCCTAGACCCAGCCACAGCGTCAATAAAATCAGTGGTGACTTCTTCAATGTTGCCTCTTGCAGCTCCCAGACTGCCAACCAAACGTTTCTGAAGCAAAGAATAAGTTTCTATTTAACTGTTGTTGGACTTGATTAATGTTACTTTAATAATCATTCACAGCCATACCGGTAGGTATTTTAAATACAATACCTACTTTCAGTCATAACAATAAACCAAGAATGTATAAAGAGAGAATAATGAACTCTCACATGCCTTGAAACCATGTTTGAAGTCTGGTCAACACCATCTACAGTAATATGATCATTCATGCTAAAATCAACAGTTTTGATAGTGTACACAGAAAAAGCAAGTCAGATAAAGTGCTTAAGATTCTGGATTTAGCATCGTCACATAGTAGACTAAACTTGAAACTCTCTGAACTGAAATTTTAGGTCAAATAATCAACACCAGGCTGCACTGACCGACTATCAAACATGGTACGTACCATTCTCCATAAATTGTAACATACTACATACTAGTTGATCATTGTCTTTTTACACATTCTTGACAAAACTACAGTACAGTACGGTACAGTATATGACAATATAAATACCTGAAATGCTTGGTAATATTCTTGACCATAAGTTTCTTGGATCTCAGATGGTGTGGCTTCCCAAGCATTATGCAAAACTTTCATTACATTGGTTGCTTCAGATATAGGTGTCCTGAAATATTTAATGTAAAAATATACATGTAATGAATGATACATAAAAAAGAAAAATTTGCTCTTACTTGTAGAGAGTCGGTTCTATCGTGTGCACGGTAATATTCCACTTCTTCATTTCCCTTCGAAGTGCATCAGCAAAAGATACAGTTGCATATTTGGACATTGAATATGCAGAAAAACCGGGAAATGTATATCTTCCAGCTAAACTGGCCATGATCACCACCCTTCCTTGGGATTCCCTCAAAAGAGGCAAAAATGCTTTTGTCACTCTTATTGGTCCCATTGCATTGACTTCGAAAACTTTCCTATAAGTTTCTAAGGGACACCATTCGATTTCAGTAAATGTAGCAATGCCTGCATTGTTGACAAGTGCCCATAAAACTGAAATAAATGAAATAATTATTTATTGAAAAATGTCAGTTTTGCAATATTATACACAGAAATAACATTAACATCAATCAACACATCCATGTTGCAATATTTAATAATTTTTTTATTTACTTTTCTGGGAAAATATCTTGAAAATATTGAATAGTTAAGTAATATTGATTGTTGCCTTGCAACATCTTTCTTTCTCAACATTATTGCCCCTGGGGTTTGTTTTTGTGATAAGGAGAAGATATCCAGTAGTAACTTTGATGGCTTTTGCCTTAGAGTTATGGATTTTTTTTTCTTTAATTCATTTCCCTTATGCCACAAATGAAAGCTCTGTTGCATTGTCCACAAGTTCTAGGTGCAAGTGGTTGGTCTTAGCAACAATTTCTTCTTTTGCTGTTGGGAGTCATGGAGATGTTTTATTCCAATATTAAAAGATAATTAAATTTTTCCTTTTTTCACTTTTATTTACCTAATTCTTCAATATTATTTCATTTCTTGTGGCTATTTGACATTTATTGGAGGTGTTTGATTGGGTAAGGTACGGTACCTACAGTATTTTCGGAACTACCGGATAATTTTTTTTACTCTAACAATACTTTGAAAAGTTCACTCCCTATGCTCATAATAATGATTTCTAATACTTTTTCCATCTAATGTTGATTCCACTTCTTTAGCAGCAGCTTTAACTTGCTCATCATTTGTCACATCTAGTTCAATAATTCTCAGCTTGTCCGAACAAGTGCTTACAAGTTTCTTTGCTCCTTCCTGGTCAGGCAGTAAGCAACCAGCATATACATAAAAACCAAGTGAATCTAATTTCTTTGCTAATTCATGTCCAAATCCTGAATCACAACCTGCAAAATTTAAGTATAAAAATTAGATATATTTAAAATTCTGTTCAAGTAACAAAAAAAATCATTAATTACAAAATAATTATAATTATCAACATTTGAGTTTTTTAATTGATAAGGATAAATGTCAAAGATCTTATTAGCAAATGATAGTTTCTAGGAAGCACTTTTTCATGTAATTGTTACTAATTTTATATTTAATATCATGGAATTTCATTTTATGCAGTTTTATCTCATGTAATTGGTTTTTTTGCCTCATGACATTTCCTGTTGCTTGGCCATTTGATTAAACAATCAGCAGGTATATGTGAAAAGGGAAATTGCAAACATGTCTCAGTGTTTTCCAAATCATAAATAAAATATTTCAGATTTAAATGTGTTGAAATATGATGAAGGAAATGTCAGGAGGGAAATTAACATTAAAACAGGTATTAAAAATGTTGTTTTTATTTATTTTAAACCAATCTTATTAAAAATAAGAGAAAATATAAAGTTATGATTCATTCTTAAACCTTCATTAAACTTTTTCTTATAAACAATCAAGTTGGAAAAATTTAAGAGGCCATTTTATGGTTGTTTTTCCTTCCCTAAATAACATTTCACAACCTCAGTTATTAATAAATAACCTTGATCTTCCTGGAAAAAAATAGTTGTATAATTGTAACCTATTCCTCAATTAAATGTATCATAGCATTTTTCCTTCAATGTGGTTTTTAATAATTTTTTAGCTTCTATTTATGTAACACCTCAATGTGTAAAAAAACATTGATCTATGAGATTATGCTATCAGCAGTGAATTAAGGTTAGGCATTTCTCATGTTTGAAACCTCAAAACAGGTCAAGGTTTAAAAGTCTAAATTAAATCAGGTTCAGTAAACAAAGTCTTAATTACTTTGTTAATTTTTTAATATATTTTTATATTTATAAAAAATCTCTATTTTTATTTTTTCAATGAAAATGCATTCAAACAGTTTCCTGTATGTTGGCCTTTCATTAATATGTACTCTAGATATGAATTTCGCAGAAAAATGTATTCATTAATCATTTAGGGCTTTGTAACCATGACTATGTATGACATTACAGTGTGGAGTGCACACATAAATATTGCATTATAGTTGCAATGTTACATTAATGGTTGTCATTTAGCTTCCTCTTAAATGATTAATTATTTTTATGATAATTCATGTAACTTATAGTATATCCTTTACATAAATTATAACTTTAATTTAGTTGTTTTTTAATTAAATTTTCTAGATGAAATGTACAGATTTTAATCCAGGGATTTCTGCATGGTGAAAGCAACAAGTTAAAGTCTACATGTAATGAATTTTGCTTTAAAGCTGCCATTAATGTTTATGGCAATAAAGTTATTTTCAGTTTCACTCTTACACATGTTGAATTTGATATTCCAGCACACGAATAACTCCTTTGTGGTGTAAATGTGTGGAAATAATCATCACTTTTTCAATTTTTTTTAAAGAAAAAGTTTAAAAAAAAAAATGTTTTGAGGAAAAAATTAGCACTCAGGTCTTACACAGCATGCAATTCCTGTGAGTGTGACCTTCAAGAAGACAAGTCAAGGTAGAACTTTTAGTCACTAATCTAACTTTTAAATGCCAGGAATTACAACACTACTGTTATGATCATGAACTAAAAAACAATATTCAGATAGACTAAACAAAATTTCAGAAACTGTTTTGTGAACAAACATCCTTCAAATAAAATGAGAAAAATGAGTTGAAGATGAGGTGAAGACTGCCTTTACAAAACCATTCAACAGTGACATTTTTCCATTCCTTTAAAGTGACCTGTTTCCTGTTTTTATGCCATTTTGTTTATCTTTTTCTTCTAAGTTAACATTATTTCCTTAAAGCTAATTAAAACTAGAGAAAACCTGTTTGACTTATAATAATAAATTCACCAACAAATTCATACTTTTTCCATTGTTTTCCATTACCAAACAATGAGAAAACTCATAAAAACAAAACAAAGCAATTAATAAATCATTGTTAAGAAAACAACTGACATCCCAAGAATTAAAACAGTTTCTATTATTAAAATTCAAAACAATAAAATAAACCTCCATTGTTGCACAATTGTTAAACAAGGAAAAAAACGTCCAATACAAAGAAAAAAAAAACAGCTCACCTGTAATGAAAACAGCCTTTCCTTCAGGATCTATGTTTACTTTGGGCAAAATATTAACCGCAGTTTTTGAGAGAATGTCAGCAAGCATCCATGCAATAATGCCAATACCGACAGTAAGAATCCATTCAGCAAAGAAGATATTTCTCAACAAATAGTAAATGACAGGAAAAAGCACACTGAACATGAGAAAAGTAGACATGGTTGCAAATGAAATTACAAAACGTTCGATGAATATATTCAAACACGTGTATCCATAACTCGGGATCTCACACCACTTTAGATACGTGTTCAACCCAACGTACATCCGCATTTCCGGATCCATTTCGTCTTTGGACGGAACCTCGCCGAGCACGATGACGATGACGCGATTCATTCGATCCTGCAACGCCTGATGATGCGCCGTTTTGAATTCCAAACGACCCCACACGCTTTGAATGAAATTATCGGACAGCACGACGATCGTGCGGCAGCTGTCTTCGACCGACCGCACGATTTGATCGGGAATCCATTCGCCCACGAGCCAATCGCGATGATGCACACACAGACGATAGAACGGCTCGTGCTGTTTTGAAGCGATACTTAAAAAAATTTATTCAATTTTAATAGATCCACCAAAGCCGTAATGAATTGTCGAATGAAATGTATTTATCTGTGAATGTTTCGTCAGAACTGCTTTCACTATCATCACTGTGAACTGGTTCAGGGTATTTTCGTTGACCGGACGTAGTCACCATTAGCGAGAGCGTGGGATGAAGACTAATTCCATTTACGCAATCATCATGCGCTTGAAACGTGAGTTTTGGTTGTAAAAGGTCATTATCTTCCGTTGTGGGTTCATTTGTATCCCACACACTCACGGAGCCATTATTATGTCCCGAAAAAATGTAATTTCCCGATCTGTCACCACAAAAATACATGCGTTGGTTTGTTACGACTTGCCGCTCCATAGTGTACAACACTGTTCCGGGATTTCTCAAATCCCAACATAAAATTTCCGGATCCATCCTACCACCCGAGTAAAGTTTATAACCATCTGATGAAAATTCGATGTGCGTTACGCCACCTCTTTGACCTTCCTGGTCAGGCAGTAAGCAACCAGCATATACATAAAAACCAAGTGAATCTAATTTCTTTGCTAATTCATGTCCAAATCCTGAATCACAACCTGCAAAATTTAAGTATAAAAATTAGATATATTTAAAATTCTGTTCAAGTAACAAAAAAAATCATTAATTACAAAATAATTATAATTATCAACATTTGAGTTTTTTAATTGATAAGGATAAATGTCAAAGATCTTATTAGCAAATGATAGTTTCTAGGAAGCACTTTTTCATGTAATTGTTACTAATTTTATATTTAATATCATGGAATTTCATTTTATGCAGTTTTATCTCATGTAATTGGTTTTTTTGCCTCATGACATTTCCTGTTGCTTGGCCATTTGATTAAACAATCAGCAGGTATATGTGAAAAGGGAAATTGCAAACATGTCTCAGTGTTTTCCAAATCATAAATAAAATATTTCAGATTTAAATGTGTTGAAATATGATGAAGGAAATGTCAGGAGGGAAATTAACATTAAAACAGGTATTAAAAATGTTGTTTTTATTTATTTTAAACCAATCTTATTAAAAATAAGAGAAAATATAAAGTTATGATTCATTCTTAAACCTTCATTAAACTTTTTCTTATAAACAATCAAGTTGGAAAAATTTAAGAGGCCATTTTATGGTTGTTTTTCCTTCCCTAAATAACATTTCACAACCTCAGTTATTAATAAATAACCTTGATCTTCCTGGAAAAAAATAGTTGTATAATTGTAACCTATTCCTCAATTAAATGTATCATAGCATTTTTCCTTCAATGTGGTTTTTAATAATTTTTTAGCTTCTATTTATGTAACACCTCAATGTGTAAAAAAACATTGATCTATGAGATTATGCTATCAGCAGTGAATTAAGGTTAGGCATTTCTCATGTTTGAAACCTCAAAACAGGTCAAGGTTTAAAAGTCTAAATTAAATCAGGTTCAGTAAACAAAGTCTTAATTACTTTGTTAATTTTTTAATATATTTTTATATTTATAAAAAATCTCTATTTTTATTTTTTCAATGAAAATGCATTCAAACAGTTTCCTGTATGTTGGCCTTTCATTAATATGTACTCTAGATATGAATTTCGCAGAAAAATGTATTCATTAATCATTTAGGGCTTTGTAACCATGACTATGTATGACATTACAGTGTGGAGTGCACACATAAATATTGCATTATAGTTGCAATGTTACATTAATGGTTGTCATTTAGCTTCCTCTTAAATGATTAATTATTTTTATGATAATTCATGTAACTTATAGTATATCCTTTACATAAATTATAACTTTAATTTAGTTGTTTTTTAATTAAATTTTCTAGATGAAATGTACAGATTTTAATCCAGGGATTTCTGCATGGTGAAAGCAACAAGTTAAAGTCTACATGTAATGAATTTTGCTTTAAAGCTGCCATTAATGTTTATGGCAATAAAGTTATTTTCAGTTTCACTCTTACACATGTTGAATTTGATATTCCAGCACACGAATAACTCCTTTGTGGTGTAAATGTGTGGAAATAATCATCACTTTTTCAATTTTTTTTAAAGAAAAAGTTTAAAAAAAAAAATGTTTTGAGGAAAAAATTAGCACTCAGGTCTTACACAGCATGCAATTCCTGTGAGTGTGACCTTCAAGAAGACAAGTCAAGGTAGAACTTTTAGTCACTAATCTAACTTTTAAATGCCAGGAATTACAACACTACTGTTATGATCATGAACTAAAAAACAATATTCAGATAGACTAAACAAAATTTCAGAAACTGTTTTGTGAACAAACATCCTTCAAATAAAATGAGAAAAATGAGTTGAAGATGAGGTGAAGACTGCCTTTACAAAACCATTCAACAGTGACATTTTTCCATTCCTTTAAAGTGACCTGTTTCCTGTTTTTATGCCATTTTGTTTATCTTTTTCTTCTAAGTTAACATTATTTCCTTAAAGCTAATTAAAACTAGAGAAAACCTGTTTGACTTATAATAATAAATTCACCAACAAATTCATACTTTTTCCATTGTTTTCCATTACCAAACAATGAGAAAACTCATAAAAACAAAACAAAGCAATTAATAAATCATTGTTAAGAAAACAACTGACATCCCAAGAATTAAAACAGTTTCTATTATTAAAATTCAAAACAATAAAATAAACCTCCATTGTTGCACAATTGTTAAACAAGGAAAAAAACGTCCAATACAAAGAAAAAAAAAACAGCTCACCTGTAATGAAAACAGCCTTTCCTTCAGGATCTATGTTTACTTTGGGCAAAATATTAACCGCAGTTTTTGAGAGAATGTCAGCAAGCATCCATGCAATAATGCCAATACCGACAGTAAGAATCCATTCAGCAAAGAAGATATTTCTCAACAAATAGTAAATGACAGGAAAAAGCACACTGAACATGAGAAAAGTAGACATGGTTGCAAATGAAATTACAAAACGTTCGATGAATATATTCAAACACGTGTATCCATAACTCGGGATCTCACACCACTCTTTGACTGAAGCGTAATGCGAGCCAGCTGCGCTGCGCTACAAATCAACTGCTTGTTTGCTTACGCGCATCCTTTTTCTGGCCTCAATTCTCTCGCCAGGCCTCGTGATAACACGTGAATGACGTTTTTCTACTCTGTGAAGTGTCGTAAGATCCTAGATGATTAAAAATTGAAGGAATTTAGTTCGTCCTTATTTCATGGAATATTAAAAAAAATTTTGGTATAAACATTTTATTAAATTAAATTTCTTGTGATTTGACCTTTAACTTTCAGGAAAATTTGTACAAAAAAATTGTTTGTTAAATAAATTTCTTGTGTATAATTATTCACAGCTTGGAAAATCCAATTTTTTTTATAAATAAATAATAAAAAACTATCAGATTTTTTTTATTTTTTTTGTCGTGGATGACGTCATATTTTGTCTTTGAGTTGTTTTTTATGTTTTAATTTAGTAGGTTTCTAGATCGTTTTTTTTTCAATTTTTTATCTTATTTTCACTTGCGTAAGTACATCTAGATTCTGTGCTAGATTGATTTGATCGTAATAAGAATTTGATAAATAAAAATAATAATTCTCGAAATTGATAAAATTAAAAATGAGAGTCAGGTATGAATGATCGGAATGATAAAAATGACCAATTTTATGACTAACCGGGTTATGAGCCATGGCCATGTTACTTGTAATCATTATTAAGGATGAGGGAAATGATTAATATTGTAGGAGTGTGGAGATTTTTTTAGAAAATGGGTGTAATGTATGTCATGATCATGCGGTTACTCGGTTTTTGGACTTCATTATACTTTCGTTATGACTTTTCTCCAGTTGTTTTGAGTTCAAGTTGGGATGTAGCAAATATATGTCACAACTTGAACTGGTTTTTTTATATAAATTTTTTTTAATTTGAAGTTTCAATGCTTACCGGTAATGCTTGTTTATGCTCGTATCATCAAATGGCGATGAAATCTCGTAAGATATCGTAATATTTTGATAAAGCTTTTTTTTGGTGGGTATGGGAGGGGGATTTGTGAGAGTAAAAGGATTTACTGTTTTTATAGTCGATTTCAAGGATTTGCTTTGCTTTTTCGATAATTTCTTTCAGAAAGTTTTGTTATTTATATTGATTTTGAAATACTTGTCCGCGTCAAAAATGAATTTCTGAGACAAGAAATTGGAATATCTTAGAAATACTG
>JAQFZO010001232.1:0-16900 GCA_034695885.1 Geophilus flavus
TTGGCAAAGGTCTCAATGTACAACAGATTAAATGCTGAACAGTGGTTGGTTGCAATAATAGTTACCTATACCTCATTTGCACTACATAATTCTGAGTCATCTTAAACAAAGGCTAGCATAGTTTAAGCTAGCCTGGGCTTCTTCGTCAGGTCACAATAGGTACCTACTTTCAATTACCGTTTGATTTCCCCGTTTTGGCTGTTGGTGTTGTGTTGTTGATATTTATTGTTTGCATTAAAAAAACAACTTTAGACATAGTAGTCAATAAACATGGGTACCGGAAGCATTTAATGCAAAACAAAAGAACAACAAAATGGAGGACAATTTGACCATGCTGTTCACTTTCTCAGAATGCATCAGTACGGTACAAATGCATTGTGGGAATTCCAAGCTAGTCCTTATGCTAAGTACTCACAGCATGGCCAATTTGCCCACAGAATAGTATGTTACAGAAAAAAGTGCTAACACATTCAGTACTTGGAAAGTCTGTGCCATGAGCCTGTGAACTGAACAGAAAAAATAGACTTTCTGTGGTATCAGAAACACAAAAAAAAATTTTAATTTTTCTGTGCCAGACTTTCTGTGGCTTTCAGCCAATAGCAACCTGCCATCAATCTGTGGCATGATCTTACCAACACAACAGGGAAATTGTGGTGATTGGTGAATTTGGACAATTCTGAGCACAGGTTTCATGGCCAAACAAAAGTTATGAGTATCGTACTGAGCTTGAGCCCCAACCAAACATCTTGCTTCGTCAACAAACAATTGTCCGATATTTGATAGAATAGTAACAAAATATTTCCAAAAGTATTTTTTAACTTGTCAGCTTTCACCCTGTTATTATCTATGTTACATGTCAGGTCACATCAACTCATTCTTTCCCAATTTCTCTTTTCTCAGATGTACGTGGAAATGGAAAACGGACTGAAATTTTCCAGCTCCCGCGAAACCTGCAGCAGAAACATCCAACCGGGAATCAACGGCTACATGGCTTTCAATATCACTGACAAAAGTAGCGACTTTTAATTTAACCATCCACACACACACACACACACACACAAACTCACACACAATATTTCTTCTTCTCCTTAATTAAACAAGTAATAATTTCCTTTTTAATTAAAACAGGTGATTGCATCAGTCACGAGACTGTCAAATCAATCGCAACAACGACTTACGTGATACCATTTTTCGGACTGTATCACTTCATCACTTTGCTTTTGCTGTTTCAAGTCAGGTGAATCTGTGCGTGTTTTTGTTTTTTTTTCTTTTTCATTTCCCAGAACAATTTTTAGTTCCCACAATTTACGTTTTTTAACCTATTTCCGGTTTGTCGATTCGGGCATTACATTAGGTGACTCGAAACCACGAGTGTGTGTCTAAAAAACCCACAAACTTGGACTGAACTGGTCCATTGTTTTTATTTTTAAAAAAAACAAAAGGAAAACCAAAAAACAAATTAGCAATGCATTAACAACAACAACAACAACTTTATACCACTTTTGTGATGAGGATGTGAACTTTTAAGTGGATATAATTTTAAGTGCTACACCCTTCTTCCTCCCCCCATCACGGATTTACCAAGGAATAAAAATTGACTCGAACAAAAATGAATTTTTAGGAAATTGAAATCACAAAGTGATGTTCTCCGGAAGTGATTTAATTTCCACTTTTTTTAATTTTGGATTTTTTCTTAGTTTTATTGATGAGAAAAGATGGCAATAATGTAATTCAGTGATCCACCCGTGTCTCTTAATTGCACTCGTGCAAGTTTTTATTAATTTTTATTTTTTTGTTTGGATTTTTTTGTTTAATTTTTTTGTTCTTCGAAGAGGAAAAAAAATTTTAAAAAATTGTAGGAATTTTTTTACTATTTTTTTCTGGTTTGGAGAAAAGTGATAATAATTTTTTTAGGTGCACATTTTGTTAATAAAATTAAAATTTAAAATTTAAAATAAATAAAAAAGTAAAAATAATTCCTGATATATTTTATTTTATTTTATTTTTTATTAAGAAGAAAAAATTTGAAAAAAATGATGATGGTCTCCATAAATAATTAATTGAATTATGTATTTATGGGTAATTATCATTTTTTTTAATGTAAAAAGTGAAATTAATTGCAGGTTTTGTGCATTTAATGAGTCGTGAATGGGAGAAAATTGGTTGGAAATTGTTGCGCAAAATGAATTTCTTTATTTTACCCGGGTTTTTACGAGCTGTATGATAATTTTTTGCATTATTAAGTGAAATGAAAATAAACACGAGAAAGCGAAGAATGATAAAAACTAGGGAAGGGACTCGATTAAAATTTTTAGTTGATTAATCGCGATATTTTAATCAATTAATCGATTTTTAATCGACTTTTTATCGGGCTAGAAAAATTATTTATTTATTTACGTATTCAAAAAATTTAATTTTAATATTTATTTATTTATTTATTCAGTTGGTTAATTGGTAACTAGGACTAGAATTGAATTAAAATTTTTAGTCGATTAATCACGATATTTTAATTGGTTAAGACTTTTAATCGATTAATCGGTTGATTAATAATAATTAAATTAAAATAAACACAGTACGCAAGCAAGGAATGAAAAAATTCGGGCTGGGAACTCGATTAAAGTTTTTAGTCGATTAATCACGATATTTTAATCAATTTATCGATTTTTAATCGACTATCGACCCAAAAAAAATTATTTATTAATTTATTTAATTATTTATTTTAAAAATTTTAGTCGATTAATCAAGATATTTTAATCGGTTGAGCTTTTAATCGATAATCAGTTTGTTGATCGATTAAAGTCCCAGCCGTAGATAAAAAGAATGTGGAGCAAGTTTGTTTATTCGAATGAATGAATGAATGAATGTAAAGAGGATTTGGAATGAGCAACTCAGTTATTGAGCCATTTTTTTCTCTTTCTCCCTTTAAACTAATTAAATTTGGTGCATCAGCAAATGGGTGTGGACACAAGAGAGGAGGAGAAAGATGTTGAGTGTAATTTGTTAGTGGGTTGGTTTGTAGGAAGGGGGAAATTTCGTTCTTTTCCAAATCCCCTTCTCTTGTTTATGTGTGATGAGTGAGGTGTAAATATTCATGAGATTTTACTCTATATGTTGAAAAACAACAAAAAAAATTATAATGGTCAAAATGGAGCAAATTAAGGATTTAAACTTGTTTGTCCCTTAACTCAATTATATGCAAGTTTGTTTCCAACAATTTGAACAAAAAATTCTGGAAATTTTTTTTTTCAACTTATAAAATTTGGAAAGTTTAAAAAAAATTGTGTGAATGATATTTTTGGTATTGTTGGTACTAACTAAATTATGGAAGTCTGTTTGGATCATCCAAAAAAAATTTTTTCCCACTTTAAAATTGGTAAAAGATTTTCAAAAAAAAAAAGTATTTTGCGAATGAAATTTTTAGTATCTTTTCAACTAATTGAATCATATGGAAGTCTATTAGGAACATCAAAAAAAAAATTTTTTTGTATGTGGAATTTTTGGAAATTTTTTTCCACTTTAAAATTGGGAAAGTTAGTTAGTAAAAAAAAAAGTATTTTGTAAATGATTTTTTTTTGGTAGAGTGAATCAATATGTAGAAAATGTGGTGACTGTTTCGTCCCCACCCCCCAATGAAAATCTCTCAAACCACGACTTCGTGGCGTCTGCTGTCAATCTCATGCCAAGATGGCGCCCAGTCTAGCTATTATTAATGTGCAAAACAAGGCCTGCTCATTGCACGCGATTTCGCGATACCAATTAGGAAACTCGCTCGTCTCTTTTCTCTCTCTCTCTCTCTCTCTCTTTTGTGATTTCGACCACAATATTTCACCAAACTCTCGCACATAAAAAAAAAATTTAAAAAGAAAAAAAATATAAAAGAGGATTATACGAATTAAGCTCGACAAATGTTTAATATGACGAAAGCTTATGCTGCGTTTGTTGGTTTGACCGAATTTACGATTTAATTTAATCTACGACTGCAATCGAGTCGGTTATTAATGTAAAAATTAAAATTTTCTGACTGTTTGTCTATCGATTGAGCGGTTGAAGCCTAATTTTGTTGTTTTTATTTATAATGACATGTGGCAAAGTGTTCTGTTATCGAGTTTGCCTGCCGTTTGTTCGAGTGTGACTAGTCGAATCTGTCATTGCCACCAGGTAAATTAACTCTCGATACGAACTTTTAAAGAGGAAGTAACCAACAAATGGGTGCTTGCGCTAGTGCTTGGGCTTGCTGCGGGCTACCAGCTTGTTTTTGGCTTAGGGACATTGCTTGCCTGCATTACTAATAATAGTTTAAACCACTGGAACATAGACTTCCTGACAAACACTTAATTGTGCGGCGGGAGCTTCATTGAACACCAGTGAAGGGTCGCCAAGTTGTCTTGGTTGATCAGGGCTACTAACACGCGATAACCTATCTAGGCATAAGCCCCTCCTGGTTAGGAGCGCTGTTAAGCCATACGGGACCTGTCGAGTACAATATGTAACAATATAATAATAACTGAACAGTGCAGTGCTCGTGTGCGCGCGCTTAAAAATTAAACAAGTTGGACCAGGAAATGACCGAGTGTGAAGCTTGACGGTTTTTATGTGTCCAATTCTCACATGGGTAATCTAGTTGTCTTTCCTGGATTGTCTTCTCAAAATTATCTTCTAGTTTGGTCCAGAAATCTCTCCTGGCTCCCTCTTAAGTGCGAGTGTAAGCACTCATTTGCGCAAAACAAAAAATTGAGATTTGCATCGAAAGTGAGACGAAGAAACTTTTTTAAGCCGAAGACAAACTGGACAAAAGCCCGGAGTCTTGAGTCTGTGTTTGTCGTGGCTACTTATGGATTTCTAGCAGATGGAGGAAGTTATACGAAGGGGTTTTCAAAGGGATGGAAGAGGGAAAATCAATTTGAAACATTGTATTTTTGTTTGTGAGTGAATGAATGAATGAATGAGGGACAAAAGTGGTCGGTGGATGAGTAACAAATTGGCAGCTGATTGCTGTTTGTCTCCTCCATCTGCTCGATTTGATTTGTTAGCAGCATTTTATGCCACCGAATGCTGCGATCGGTGGCAACAAAGTGTCTCTGTCGGGATTGATGGCCGTGGTTTGTGTCGTCGGTCTGTGGTTTCGAAAACTACGGCTTTTCGAAACCATTCAAAAAGGTCACGCTATTGTTTTACAGTGTTTTGTATGTGATTGATTACTTTTGTAACATGCAAAATACTCAGTAATTGGTGGAATCTGACTTGTCTGACTTGTCATGACAAAGTTTCGAAAACTGCGGTTTTTCCGAAACCATTCAAAAAGGTCGCTTTCCTTGTTGATTTATAGTGTTTATGGTGTTTATAGTGTTTTTATTGCTTTTTTAATGTTTTGCATGTGATTAATTCATTTTTTGGGTCATTTAACCTTTGAAATATGTATGTAAAATACTCAGTAATCGGTCGAATCTGACATGCTGCACTGTAAATAGAAGTGTACCCTTATTTATGACATTAGGCAGTGACTAAAACATTAAGATGTCTCTTTAAGAGGCACTTCATGCGACTATAAATCAAAATTCAGATTGTCTTTCCAAAGTCACATTAAAAAGTGTTCTATTTAAAAACACCAGGTAGTGACTTATTTTATTATTAGACACCAAAACTGTCCTAAATTCACACAATAGTCTATTAAATAAACAATAAACACTTGGATGTCTTCTTAAAAGACACCTTTATTTGCAGTGTGGCAAGTTCCGAAAACTACGGCTTTTCGAAACCTTGGAAGAAACTTTTTGCTTTTTTAATTATTGATCCACTCGTGTTATTGACGTTCAAAATTCAAGTTTTAAATTAACTTCGACTCACAGGTGCATCAAACCCGACATTCCAACAAAGTCGTGCCAAGGTTTCGAAAACTCCGGCTTTTCGAAACCTATAAAAAACCCGTTGTATTTTATCCGGGGATTAATGCGACACCTTTTTATGTTATTAATCCTCCATTATCCCAATTTTTATGTCCTCACACGAGTGTCATCCGTGTCAGTTTTGCCCGTTGAATGTCAGCCATTTTATGTATGGCGCCATATCCATCGGGATTCAATCGAAGAAAGTGGAAATAAGGTGAAAAAGATGGGTGCCAGTAACCATGGCAACGCTGAAAGCAAAACGATTGAAACTTGCTTTATCTCTGGCAAACTGGAGAAAGGGGGGACGGTGAAAAGTGACCCTTGAATTGAAGCTGGGAGTTTAGCTCGACTCACCTTTGACCCCAACTGGCGTGGGATTGTTTGCACTCGGCCAGTTTTATTTCACCTAGTCCTTAGCTATTTGAGAGTTGTAAAGGGATTTATTTATACGACCGTAAACATTTGTCCAAAGTGCGCACACTTTCTTTAAAATTGCTAAACCATCGATTTTTTTTTTTTATTTTAAAAACATAAAAAAATCCAAAAATGATTTTTTTGGTTTTTTTAACATTTTATTTACATATGACGTCATTTTTGGATTTTTTTTAATTTTTGCATTTTTTATACACTCGGATCACTTAAATCCACTCAATTACGCAGTTACCTTTTTTTTAACCTTCAAAAAAAATTATTATAGAAAAAAATGTAGGATCGGTGTTTAGGTTTTCTGTCACATGGTGGCGCCACCGTCTCCCGTCGGATAGATACACAACGGAGTGAGCGGAAGACCTCGGGGTCCTCCGCTACTCTCTCGTGCACTCACGTGTGTGAAGCCACGAACTTTGTCGTTTAATCGTGTTCCCGGCAACTTTATCACGAGCGCTTGATCGCAGGAAACGATTCGATCGGTGAAAGAACGCCTCGGCAGCGTCCTCCTCGTTGCAACGCCTCATCTTTAGCGTCTTTTGGTCATCATCCCTCAGCTCTCTCGTCCCAAAATGGCCGTGTGATGGCATGGCGATGCTGCTGCTGCCGCTGCTCCCGTTTGTTGGCTTCGCATTCTGACTCCGACCGACTGCGGTCGGACTTTGTCCGCTACAACTCGTGCGTCGCCGTCTTCTCGATGGGTGTTTGTTTCGTCAACTGACGCCGAAAAAACCACTCGACCCGGCAAAATGGCTGCGACGTCTGCCCGTGTTTTCCTCCGGATAATCGTCCTCGTCCTCACCGCCAATTTACAATCGGTTTCTGGTGAGTACAAAAAAAAAATTTCTTAATAATTCTAAAAAAAATTATTTTTTTCTTCTTTTGTTTCATCATTTTTAATTTTTATTGAAAGGGAAGTAGGAAAAATTCTATTTTATTATTCACATGATATATATACACAGTCAGTTTTGGTATAATAATCTATAAAAAGAAAAATGATTGATGAGGAAGGTGTGTTTTTTCCTCCTATTTACATTTTGATGCCTTTTTTCGACAGAGTAAATATATGGATCCGTGTTTGACTACCTCGGGTTGTTGCAGACGTGAAACATGGTGGGCAAAATCGTTTCCCGACCACTGATTCCGAATCTGGGGAACGGCGGAAAGAAATAAAGAACGAACGAACGTATGTCGGTCGAATCGGGATTTGTTTTTCGACTGTGTGGGGCACATGTCGGCAAAGAGAAAATGGAACAATATTAGACACCGTGCATGGTGGCCAGATATGTCTAGATACTTTTCGTAAGGATGGAATGCTAGACCCATCTTCACATGTTTAGGGGGAATCCTCGTGACACGTTATACTGTATCGCCAAACCCGAGCATAAACCATGAGTCGGCACACGGGGTCGACCGCTAGGTGGCTTTAACACCCTACCCGAAAAAAAATCGATCAAAGTTCACCCGGGTGGCATTTGCCATTTTTTTAATAATTTTATTATTATTCTTAACTGCGGGTGAATTTTTTAACGGGTTTGGTTTTAAGGGGATTAGGAAATTGATTCGAAAAGTGAAATTAAAAATCGTTATGTCTAACGTCATAAAGCCAAACTCGCTTCACCTGAGGTGAATTTTTATGATTTTTAATGGCGAAATGGATTTTTTCCATGTGGGGAGTCGAAAAACCGTGGGATGATGAAATCCGGGTAAAACGAATGAGGGTTCTCCAAAAACTCGAGTGGTGTTTATGGGTGGGGGAATCGATCATTCCGGTTGTTTGTGGCCACTAATTCCAGGTTGTGTGTTTTTCAATTGTATGCTTCGTGTTGTTAACTATTTTTTTTCCCTCCCATATTTTTCTCTCATATATAACCCCCACAACCCATACCTTTGTGTCTTGATCGATAAATTCTCTCTCTTTTTCTCTCCCTCGCCCTATTTCTTGCTCTCACCTCCTTTTTTTTTTTATCCTCTCACTTCTTTTAACCTTATGTCACACGACAGATGTTTTGGAATTGTTGTAAAATGTATGTTTGGCCTCCATCTTGCTTAAAGTCGCATCGTAAACAAAAAAAAATTTTTTTTATTGGAAATATTTTTTATTTTTTAATTGAGGGTTAATTTTTATTGTATAAACTTGTAAATTGTTTAAATATAGATCATGCACTATGGAATATCGGTCAGCCAGGATTGTGACATCTATATTCAAGGGTTTTGTGATGAAATATTGGAATGTTTTAGTGGTTTGTTGTTAATTGAGGGTTATTTTTATTTTTTTATGTATGCAGGTGTTTCATTTTTATGTATTTCTGGTCATTAATGGTTAATTTGAGTTATTTTAATATAATGATCAGCAATTTTACTGTATCTGGGTTTAAAGTACACTTTCAGGCGTGATGAAATTGTACACATCTAATTTTATATCTGTGACATCATGGAATATCGTGTTCTGTCGATAGGATTTCTTAGTTCTGGGAAAAGTATTAGAAATCCATGATTGGTTGTTTGCTTGGGAAATATATAGAGGAAAATATTTTTTTATTTTTTGTTCCACACATGGAGGAAATGTGGAATTAAGCATGGAAAAGAAAAGTTGTTGTTCGAAAGGATTATGAGGTGGATTAAACCACGCATAACAAATCGGACTATTATTTTAAGCTGTGTGTGCATTAAGCGGTGCACTGCACTGACTGCGAAGAAAGAGAATGGCCGCGCTTTTTATGGGGTCGACTACGGTGTTTAAAAACTACGACGCGGTTGTTGAGAACGAAACGAAAGAAACCCAAAAATCTAATCTAAGAAAAAAAAAAAATCATATAATAAACCAGATCTGTAACGGGAATGTCCCATTATATGACACTGTAAAATAGTTGCCAGATTACGGTAAAGAATGGGAAATGGGAAAACGAGTCGCTTCTGTTATTATCGAACGATTCCGACGCGTGCGGGTGGTTTATGACGCTCGGACGTAGTGACAAACACCATAAAACTGGCATCAATTAACCGCGAAGATTTGACCCGGCGAATCGAGATTCCTCCTCCGGTTTGGCAAGACGGAAAGAGCGAGTCCACGACAACGTGGTGTCGCTATCCAGGCGATAGATAGACAGAATAGCATTGAAAACCGAAAGAAAGCCAGGAGACGTTCGTCGATCTAAGGGTGGGTGACGTGAGTGAGGAATGGCTCTGATTCTGAAGACGAAAAGGAGTCGGGGGATGCGGCGTCTCGGTCCAGGCGATGCACAGATCTGTATTCTGTAGCGTAGAAAACGGAAAGAACGAAGAAGCTACCAGGCGACGCCTGTCGATCTAGCTAGTCTAGGCGGTGTCGTCGGAGTGGCGTTAAAGGTGGGCTGCTCGGTGCGGGCGGGCGGGCGAGACCGTGGCGAAAAGCGAAGAATTACCGGCCTCACTCGACCGCATCGATGCTTCTCTCTCTCACCCACTTAGCACCCGACATTTTTTCGTTTGGTTTGTGATCGGGTGGAGAAGGAGGAGGTCTGTCTGTCTGTCTGTCTGTCTGTCTGTCTGTCTGTCTGTTTGTCGGTGGAAGTTTTGGAAGTCGTCCGGTTTATTGCCGTGGGCAACAATGGCAAACTCGTCACGGCCAAACGCTCTGCTCTGCTCTGCTCTGCCACGGCTGCTCGACGTGCCGGTGGAAAAGCCAACTTTTGTCTTTTATCGATCACCTCGATGTGCTGCACCACCATTTTGCCTCCTCCTAATCACGTGATTGTGGGAATAAACCGCAATATCGTAATGCCGAGTGTGGAATAATTTTAAGGGATTTTCCTAAATCTGGATGGAATTAGAAAAGCGGAGCGGAGCGGATTCGCCTTCTCTGTACGAGTGCAATTGCCGCCGGATTATCCATGCAAATGGTCCGTGTGCGAAAACTGAAAATATGAAGAGGAGGAAACGACACCGAGAGAAAGAAGAAGGAGACTCGACGAAACGACGCCACAGACGAAGAAGACATCATACATATGATAGGCTTAAGCCCAACCACCCGACACGGGACAAACATCAAAACTATTAAAGAAAAACCCAAAACTCCACTAAAAGCAAAACTATGAGAACTACGCACAGATTTATTTATATTTATTTATATTTATTTATTTACACAAACAAACCGAAATGTGGCAATTTTGGAAAATGGGTAAGCGAAGGAAACTGCGATCGGTATTTATTCAAGATGTCGGCTTGGATGCAGGTTTCCCTTCCCCCGGGCGAGGGAGTTGGTCCTTCCTCGGGTCGATGAAGAAAGGGGAAGAGAAGAGCGTTGTCGTTTTCGAATCCCCTTCTCCTCCTCCTCCTCCTCCTCCTCCTCCTTCTCCTCCTTATTCTCTTCTTCTTTCTTTAGCTTTGCTCTCTTCTCTTTTCCCCCCTCTCTTTTCTCTTTTGTAATTCTGTATTCTGACGCCAGGGGCCACGTAGGGGTCACGTGTTCTCCTTTTTGGATATTTCAATTTCGTCTCCGGCTTTGTGTGTTTTATTTTTGAGAAGAAAAAAAATAGATTCAATGGGGTTTTGATGATGCGCCACCGACCACGAAGGAGGAGGAAGGGAGGGAAGGGGTGAATCCGAGAAGGAGAAGGAAAAGGAAAGAAGGATGAGATTAAGGGTTTTGATATTCGCAGCTTTTGTTGTGCCCCGGAGTTAATTTCCAACGATTTAACAAGTGTAGTACATAAATATTTACTGCGTCCGACATGAAATTATCATGTTTTTTCATATTCGCCAGTCATTAGAAGGAAGGGGGTCGGATTCAGTTTTAATGGCGTTTGCGTGTCGACTCGTGTGTACGTCAACAAAAACAGAAGCTTGTTCCAACGCTTTATCTTTTATTTTTATTTATTCCCATTTTTTTTCTCCTTTTTATGTATACTGGATGCCGGCAGCATAAAAAGAGATTTAGTCCTCGCGCGCGCACGTCGATCGTCGACAATTAAGAAAGTTGAATGTAAGAAAGTGAGAAAGTAAAAAAAAGACTGGGCGACCCAGTCGATGCCAGTGGAACGAAGAAAAAAAGCGCGAAGACGTACCGTTACTCTCTTCGTCGCGATCCGTAATCTTCCCGTTTACGGGGAGGAACGGCAGCGATGGTTGCCTGAATTTTTTTTTTTTTTTTTAAATGTAAAGGGAGGGTGGTGTGAGGAACGACCGAGTCGATTCGACGCGATCACCTCGACGACTTCACCTTTCACCTTTAACCCGGGAGACGGGGTTTTAGCAACAAGGTGATTTGAATTCCAGCGATGGGTCTGTGGATTTTGGACTGCAGACAAAATGAAGTCGGTACACCGCACGAAAAAGTCAAATGAATTTTTCCCCTCCTTTCATTTATAGGGTAAAAAAAATGATATTGGATTTTTTCCTTTTTTTGCCACCGGGTGAGTATTTATTAAAGCGTGTTTTAAGGAAGTGGATCGGTGTGCACCGGTCGTCATGTAATGAGCAATGTCGAGTGGGCGATGAGATAAGGTCGAGCTTGATTTGTAAGAGGTGTTTGTGTGACCCCGGTGCCACTCAATAATGAGAATTGTGCTCGATGGAATGGAGAACGCTTGTTTGTTGGACCCCCCACAGGTGAATGTTGTCTACTCTGGTTTGATTGGAGGAAGGGTAGGGGTGGGGTTTGGCAAGAATTTCATTTTTTTTGTTATTTTTCTGAGTGACAAGTGATGGGTGGTAATGGCAGATTAGTTTTTGATAATGTCTAGAGTGCTGTTTATTATTTTCATATTTTTTTTTTGCAGGTGTTAATTCGTTGTTGTTTATCTTGTCATCGAGATTATGATTTTTAAAGGGTGTGGAGAATGGAAACAGGTGCAGTCATCATCATGGTGAGGAATGATGAGTGTTGGTCTCGAGTATCTAGTGCCAGGAGGGCAAAAGTTGTTGGAGTGACTTATGACCAATGACTAATCGAAAGTGTAAACACGTTCAAAGTTTTTACTTTGATATGTTTATGTTGTTGGATGTTGTTTAGTTATGTTTTTTTTTTATATATATATATATATATAAATGAATTAGATCCGGATGGTTGGTTTAGGCCCTAGGGAAATGGGGGCCGAAATTGGGTGCCCAAGAATTTGCCGGAGTAAAATGGTAGAAAAAATTGAGCACATACGGATTGTTAAGCACATGAAACAGTAAAGTAGCTAGAAAAGCCAAGTTATGCTCCTAAAATTGGCAAAGATATTATTCCATTTCCTTCTGAACTAACTAACAAGTAAGACGAGAACCAGATGTTCTAATTTGGTTCATCAGTCTAGGCACAGACCAAATGATTTGCATCATTCTGCGACTATCGACAAGAATGGAGTAGTTGATGAATCTGTGTTTATTAAAGGTAACAGCTACATTTAATTGATATTTCATAAAGAAATATGGGATATTTTCTGATATTTCTATGTTATGGTTACCGAATAACCCTATGTAGGTATTGTTCGAAAGAAAACCCAAGGTGCTATAGTACTATGGCCATTCACGACAAAACTACAAATTTCAAATCTTACGAGAAATCTGCGTCTCGATCCGACCGGAATCGACCAAAACATAGAATGACAGAGTATAGGCATGCTCGTCCATTCCATCATCCCCAACTTCCCATTGGCCCAGACTCTCCCATCGACCTCACTTCCCACCGAGAGAGTCCGGGAGAAATATCGACAACCGCAAGGTGTTTATTACACTACTTTCCCAAAAATAATATTCCAACATCTCCCTCCCTCGCAGCATTTATATATATATTTTTAAACATTTTCACCGGGAACGGGGAGTCTCCGAAAGCTTTTAGGTAAATGTATTCCTCTCACAAGGCGGCGGCGGCAGCGGCGGCAGGGCAGATGATGACAATTTTCTTGAGTTGGGGTGGAAATGTAGAAGGAAGAAGAAGTAGAAGTAGAAGCAGAGGGTACTCAAGACTCATCATTCCCTATTTTTTTCCCCTTTCCTCTTCCCCCTTGATGATAAATGTGCAAGTTTTTATATAAGAACACTAAGCTGTTTTTATTTAAAACTAAGTGTTGGGGAGGTCTAACCACAGACAGATGTCTAATTAGAAAAAGATGGAGGGTTTGAATTGAAGGTAATAAGGCTTGATGAACAGTTGTTTTGAAATTTTTTTATTTTTTATTTTTTTTTTTTTGTAATTAAGGTCTGCCGGTCTGGTTGTGCTGCTGCTGTCTGTTGGATTGTGGGATTTTTGTGTTGCTGGGTGAAATGGAAGGTGCATTTGGCAGTTAGCAGTTTGTCACAGTTTAAATGAAGTGGGGAAAATGTGTTGGGTTTTTCTGTGTGATTTTTAAAGTGTGCTTTTGTGGTGGTTGGTGGTGGATGGGAGTTTTTGATGATGATGATGATGATGATAGTCGATGGGTGGGTGGTGATGTGGGATGTGGGTTTCAGTCGAGGTGTATTGTTGTGGAATCGATTAAGGTTGTTTGTGGGAGTGAGGATTGTTAGAAATAGACAATGATTCTGGGGGATTTTTTTCTGTTGGAGTTTAACAATGTTTTGTTGAATGATTTAAAACCAGGAAAAATTAAACAATAAAAAATAAAATTTATAACAATGAAAAAACTTGTTTTCTAACAATGAAAAAAATAGTTATCATTGTTAAATAAAAAAATTTTAACAATGAAAAACCATTTTAAACAATGAAAATTTTTTTTAACAATGTAAAAACCCATTTTAAACAATGAAAACTTTTTTTAACAATGTAAAAAACCCATTTTAAACAAAGAAAACAACCTCACACCTTGAAAACGCCCAGAATTCCTCGAAAATCATTAAATTAGAAATAAAAAAAAAAACGTTGATTTCATGGGCTTATAAAATGGCAATCCCTAGCATCTGTTCCCCTGACCTTTAACCATCCGAACAGTCAGCCTTTCTGAAGAGCCCTCCCCTCGTTACGGACCGGTTCCACGCACACGGGAGATGGCATCGAATTCTCCATTGTGCAAACCAACAAACAAAATCGTCCTTACAACCTTGAAAAGCACAATCCCACAAAACCAACCATCACAGCGGCCTAACTGACCATATATGGCAATCCTAGGGGACTGGGAAGGGGGTTGTTTCGAGTCGGGGAAAAAAAAGTATGAAATATTTGACACGAAAATATCACGCAACATGAGATAGGGCATGTTTGTGCAGGTCTCCCGGTAGGGGGTGTGAAATGAAAAAAAGGAAATGTTGTGCGTTGTTGGAAATGGAACGCCGAGATGCAAATGTAAAATATGGATCGAATTAAAAATGATTTGTGATCCTGTTCTCTAGCGAGGATTTTCCACCTCGCGACTGAATCGTCGTCGTCATCTCACCGGTTCTTCGCTGGATGCGCAGCAACGATGGATGGATGGAATGGACTGAACGCATTCAAATCGGATGATTATAACAAGTTTTTGTTGGCTACTCTGGTCATACGCGACCTGTCAAGAACAAAGTTTAACAATACAGGTCGAACCTCGATATAACGAACTTTTCATTTTGATCTTACTGCACTAAAACAATACAAAAATAATCCTCGATATAATAACTAATGGTCTTCTACAAGTTTTTGGCTATGTTCTTTCTTGGATTTTCGGGCATATGTTAAAATAATGAACATATTTTCTGGTCCCTTCGATTTCGTTATAACGAGGTTCAACCTGTACCAAAATATACACAGTCCAATAAATTTCACAATTCAAATAATTGGGATGAATGGCGTAAACCCATTAAAATCGGATGCTTTTAACATGTTTTTGTAATTAACCACCGTAATTTATCACCCGATTTTGATGCGTTTACGTCATTTGCTACTCTATTTGCACGTGTCGTCGTTTTTGGGGTTTTTGGTAATTTTTGATTCGGTGGAATTTCGTGACCGGTCGGCGAATCGATGGGAGGGGAAGTCGGTAATTGCAACCTTTAAACGAGTCGGAGGGAGACGCCTCCTCCCGTGCTGAAATATGGGAAAAATAAATATAAAATAAAAAGGGGGTTGGCCAAAGTGGTTGTCAAAAGTGTCGAGGGACACTAATAGTCGGCCTGGAGTCTCCGAGTCTAGGTGTTGGATGTGGATGGAAAAACATCGACTCACTCACTGACTTCCACTCCACCACAGGCACCATTTTTTTATTTTTTTTTATTTTATTTATTATTCGAATGGCAACGGCCTCTGGTGACATTAGTTGGAAAAAAGTGTGTGGTGGTTGACCACACCTGAGCGATCTGGGTCTGCTGGCTCTGGCTGGCGTCTGCTGGCGTTTGAAGAAAGGATTGATGCGTGGCCGAGTAATAAAAGCGTAATTTATGTGTCAGCCATGTTTGAGTTGGAATTTACTGGTTTCGTCCATGATTTACGGCGAACTATTGTGAATCCATTTCTTTTTTTCTTATTTTGATTTAATGGGGATAATTAATCATGACTGTTTTCACAGTCGATGCAAAAAGTCATTTATTTTTTTCTCATTAGTGACGGGACGGGAACAACGAGGCAGAGGCAGAGGCAGAGGCAGAGGCAAAGCAGAAAGAAACCCCCGATAAATTTATGGGCAATTAAAAACCCACCAACGGATCGAACGGAACGATGGTGGTGGTGGCCATCGCCGGCCGGCAGGACTCGTTCGGGTCGGGCTGGGGCCACCACCATCGCCGTTTTTTTTCCCGATTTCAACGATCCACGGTCCGATTCGTCGGAGTTTGACGTGGACGTGGACTTGTGCCAGGTCGGAACGGAAGCGAGCGGGGCTTTTAATTAGTTTTCCGATAGATTAAACCGGCGGTGGTGGCAATCAATGTAGTTATGTCTTTAATTGGAGTCGAAAGAGCACATCGGGCGACGACGAGTGAGTTTCTGTGCCGCCGATGCCGATGCCGATGCCGATGCCGATGCCGATGCCTCTTATCGAACGAACCGACGATGCGGCATCGCATTATGAATAATTGCTCGCCCCCGACACCACGAGTCAAAGGGTTAAAGTTTGCATCCTTTGTTTTAATTGCCATTCATTTTCTTTTTCTCTCTCTCCCAAAAAAATAGGTAACAACAATTGCTTCTTCCCACAAAACTGGATCGGCACGTGGTTCCAGAGCGGCACTCAAGTGGTGCACATCACCAGCAACAACATCTCGACCAAGGGCGAATGTGTGGAATCACTAGGAGAGAACAAATTCCTCATCAGAGAAAGGTAAGAGAAGAGACAAGACAGGACAGACAGAGAGACACGCGTTGCGCAGGCGCAATTAATTGGCAGTGGGAAGGGAAGGGAAGGGAAGGGGTAAGTTTTCGGTCGGGTGACGTGACGTTCGTGCGCCGCGGCACGGGGGTCGGTGAGGAGGGGGGGATGATGTGTAGCGCACGTGCTCGTCAGTCGTGGGGTGGGCGTGGTCCGTGCTCTGTTTGTGGACGCGGAGACTAGTCGATAACTCGGTTCGAGACCCCGTTGCCTTGGCGACTGTATTGGCATTAAACGCGGCAGGCTGCTTTTCGAATCGTCCGAATAAAAGGTGTGCAATTTTTTTTCTCTTTCTCTCTCTTTCTCGCCCTCTCCATTTTCGAATATATTTAATGATAATAAAAAAAAAATTTTAAA
>JAQFZO010001233.1:0-16896 GCA_034695885.1 Geophilus flavus
AACAGCGCTTCAGGGTAAAGACTTAAATTTGGGGTGCAAATGCACCCACGCCTGGGCCGGGATGGACTTATTTTAGCTCACTAGAGTAAAGTGTATTTTTTTACTTCACTGTTACAGTTTTCACGTGAAAAACAGTTAGGTGCGTACTATAGGCTTAGTGACTTAATAAGGAATCAAACTTCCATGGTCCTATAGATAAGGGCAATGGAGACATAAAATGAAATGACTGAGCGCTGAGTGTTAGAAAAGGTAATTTGGCCGTATACGCATGTACACAAAGAATTAGTGATAAACCTTTCTATATGGATGAAAGCAAAGATGTTGTTACTCTTAATGGCAAGCAAACAACATTAGGTAAATAACTTTTATACTCATCCCACGACTTATACAAGTATTAGAGTTTTGTTTCAATCTATACTACTAAAAAAAAAGAACCGAACAAGCAAAACAATCAGTGTGAATTGCCATTTATTTCACTTGTTAAAAGTTTCGGTTTGTCCATTCTTTCTTCATTTTCTCGTGGATTTTCCCTCTTATCGAGAGAATAATAGTGTATTGAGTCACTGAGTGCTGAGCCTGACAGTTCCTTATCAAAATGGATGGAAGGAACAAAAAGACGTTCAATCTGAATCAAACTTGTCAGTAATTTGCACGAAACACGCGAACAATTGTCTCTGATTCGCCCGAGTCGCCTCCATTTTGTCAAAATGAGTTCCTTTATTTTAAGACTCGTTCGACACTGCGAAAACCTTCGCACTTTTATTTCCACACTGACATAAATTTAAATTTCATTTGGAAGACTTGTTTCAATTAGGACACCGCGAGCAGCTTTTCTATTTAAAGCCATAAACGAACCCTTTTCAAAAACCCGTGTCCGAATAAAGTTTAAAATACGTGCTTAGAATTTTATTTTATTTTTCTCCCTTTCGTGTCACCTTGTAAAAAAAGAGGGAAATGTATGAGAGAAAAAATTATAATCTGATTCGAGGGTTATCGTCCTTCAGGTTTAGATTTTTTTTTTTTTTTTGTGTTTGGTGTTTGTCAGGTTGAGTGACATTGATAAATTGGTCGTATTATGTTGGATGTAAGGTTAATTTTTCTATTTTATTTACTGTTTTAGGTTTATATAATTTTGTTTTGTTATTTTCAGGTCTTCGAATTCGAATTCTTAACTTATTTCTGAAGCTTGTAACATGTCTTCTATACGTTTTACGCGTCATGTTAGACGACGACACAACGAATGCTGCATGGTAAATATTTTATTTATCTTTTTAAATATTGAGTGCTTATTTAAATACTGCACAGCAAAATTTATGAGGTATACCAGTAAAGTTCTGTTTTGACATAATGGAGAATTCTAAAACACCTGAAAATGTTCTCTTGTGGTAAATAAAAATGTAAATTGAAGAGGAATTGTCAAAATGCAACTAAAACTGTAAAATGTCAGTATAGAAATAAGGTGAGGGTGTTTATTTGGTGCATTGCCATTATTCTTTTTAGGCATAATTATTGTTTGAATTTGTTTTTTTAACACCATATCATGTATGGTTAATTTCTTTGCATTGTTTTCACCTTTTGTTAGTATAGTTTTCTACTCAGTTACTTAAAATCAAATGGTAAAAATTGTAACAGTAGCTTAATAAGAATTAACAATGGACGAATCCTTCAATCAAGTGTCTTAAGAGTGAAAAACAAGTATATTGCTGCAAGGGACAGTGCTTAAATAAGTCTTATAGTATCAGAATGCTTCCCCTTGCAACAGGCATTACCTGCAATGCTTCATCCCCTTATGTGGGACGAAATCAACATGTCTTTTACCCAGGTAATACTAGAATTACAGGCAGCCCAATTTAATTTCAAATGATACATTTCTAATTTTAGCCTTCAAATTTTAGTCAAATATTCTAATTCTGTAGATTTCTATAGGTGCATTCAATCATTATTCAATCTCTCTTCGAGATCACAGATTTCCGCAACCGGAAATGACTAAAAAAGATGCACAGAACCACTTTTTTGTGAAATCGGTGAAATCTTATTTCGGAAATCGAACAGAGATTGAACGCACCTTTCTTTTTTTGTCTCTAAATCATAACGTGTAGGATCAAAAGTACCGTACTGTATACTGTTGGATAATTGCAAGATTGACTTTTGCACTTCAATTTGTCCTGTACTCTGTACTACTTTGAACTTTAGAAATAGTTAAAGTACATATCCATGTCGGGTATATTGCTGAATTGAAACAGTTAAACCCTTCAAAATCAAGAATTCACGGATAAAATTAAACACAGTATCATTGCATCACTCCTCCAGAAAGATCAACCATATTCAAACCACTTAGAAACTAGACACCAGTAATTTAGCTTTAATGGTTACCAAACATTTACTCTTCATTTGGAGTAAAATTTCAACAACTTTTCTAATACCGTAGTGCATTATGGGTCATTATATGTAAATTACCAAACTTTCCACACTGACTTCAACACGCACAAAGGATTGATTTATCGGCTTTTCAATTGACTTCAATCCAAAATTAAGGATGGTGGTTTGACATTTTCCGACTTTAAATAAACTCGAAAAGAAAGTTTTTCGAAAAGAAACTAACAATTTATTCACTTCTTTCAATCGCAGCTACGAATGTCCCGTGAGCGACAAATCATTGGTGCTGCAGGCCAATAATTTGACGGAAGAACAGTTCTCGGAAAAACCTTATATTCACTGGTGAGTGGCAACACAAAGTTTTCGAGGGTGAAGTTTGATGATGAACTACGCAATAAAATTCCTTTTATGTTTTCGTGCATTTTTTTTAAGTGTTTTAATTAGTAATTAATTCATTTTATATTTCAGGGAAGCTATTGTTTGGATTGATCGACCTTTTATTTTGTGGGCCATTCAGGCAAGATATTTTAAATGAGTTTCTTATTATACAGTGGTAATAAATCCTTTGTTTTCTTTCATTTTTTAATTAATAGCTTGGTATCAGTTTTATCAGTTTGTCACAGGCTCTTCTACTGCTTTATTTAGGATATAAGGTAAGATTCTCACACTATCTCATCAAAATATCTTTTTGCTAGTTTACACTGAGGTAATAATGTAGATGCGATGTGTATTGTGGAATACAAATGAAGTTTATGTGAAAGGCAGTCAAGTAGAAGGGCAGGAAATATGAAAAAAACTCCATTATGGCACCCAATCCTGGGGTTAACAACTTTTTTTTTTTTAGAGATGAATGATTTACATACGTACTTTGCATAGCATGCAATGAGATCCTTGTCAATACATATCTGCAATGCTGTTTGTAGTGTCTGCAAAATTAAGTCGGCTTTAAAGAAATTTTGTGTCAGTTTAAGTTTTAATGAAGTCATTAATTATTTCTTTAAAAAAAAGTCCTCTAACGGTGAAAAGTTAAAACAAAACAAACTTATAAAAAAATCAGCAATGTGACAAGGGTAATGTGAGTAATGCAACTGTACTCCTAAGTCGTCTTAAAAAAAATTGTCACGAGCAGCATCGACCAAAATAGATTTACGTAGTCTCTCACTAAGTTTCCATCAAATCATTCAAAGATTATGTGAAGAATTTTCAAAACCCTGATTTTGGAAACACGTGAATTCGATAATTCTCTGAAGACAGAAAAGCCACTCGCATGGGGTAGATTTTCTCCGAATCCAGTCAGAGTTTTTTCAGTGCGCATGCGCAGGAGAAATTTCCTTTGCTTTCCTTAAGAAAAATGGCGGAGTGTAAAAACTTGTCTTAACCGCTGTCAGAGGGCCTTGGGTGAGTCGTAGAGGCTCCTAGTCCTAATTACTACACCGGTAGCTGCCAAATTCAAGTTATTTTTTGTATACTTTAAGCACGGTCTGTAAATACATCCCGATTGTAAACATCATAATGATTATCGACATTTCAATCCTCTATATTAAGTTATAATTCTAAATTACGGACCGAAACATACATGGCTTCCGTATTGCATTTAGATAACGATTTCCCATTTGAACGCAAAACTGTTATTTAGGCGTGAAAATACTTAATCTGCAATTATTATTTTATTAATGATTCGGTGGCGAAAAATGTCAATGCTCGAACTGTAAACCATGTGATGTGGCAAATAATTCACATTTATTCCCCTCTTATCTGCGTTAACGACTTCAGAGAAAAGCATAAGTGTCACGTCGATAACGCATCAATTTTAAAGCACCGCCGTGCCTCAATTTCAATCATCTCATTTCACTTTTTTTTTTCTTTATTCTCAAGGGTAATATCTGGCAACAGATAATGTCGTTTCATTTTATACTGGAGATAGTCAACACAATACCTTTTATCGCTACGGTGAGTTCATAAACTAACTTCTGGTTCAAAAACTTTAATGGATTTTTTTATTATTTTTTTTCATTCGTTTCCAGCTGGCTTATCCTCCTTTACGCAATTTGTTTATACCGGTGTTTTTAAACTGTTGGCTTGCTAAACACGCATTGGAGAATATGTTTGTAAGTTAATTATTTTGATTTTCAGATTTAAAAGTGATTTTTTTTTGACTTGTTTTGATTTTCAAATAAAAAAATATTCAAGTTGAGGTGAAAGTTCACTTTAAATCCAGGTCGTTGTCACTCGTACTCTGTATAATTGAAACGCGAGTTTTGTTTGCTTTTTCAAAGATCAATGTTTCATAACCTTGAAATTTAATTGATTTTTCTCTTTTATGTAAACATTTTTTTAAAAAAATTTCTTTCCAATCCATTAATCAGATGTGAATTTATGAGAAAACTTTGCAAAAAAAATTATAAAAAGAAGATTAAAGGGAGGAAAGAAGTTGAGTGACAAGAAGTAAATTAAAAAGTATCATGGCTCGAGTTTATTAAAAAGGAAATGAAGAAAATAAACAAAAATTTCGTGCAAGAGTTTTGGAAAAACATGTTGATGCTTATCATTTTTATTATTTCAATTTTTTTTCAGAATGATCTTCATCGAGCTATGCAGCGATCTCAGTCCGCCCTCTCTCAACAACTGATGATTTTATCTGCCACCTTGTTGTGCCTAGTTTTTACCAGGTAATAAACAGTTGTGAAAAGCAACGGTAATTTCTTTTTAATTTCGATAAAAGAAAATTTCATGTTGTGGTTTATGACAGGGTTTATTTTAACATGTAAAATTTTATATTTAAAACTTGCAACTTTCCTCTTCCACAATTCAATTCAGCGTCTTTTACAACCTCTAATTTAAAAAAATAAAAGAGATTTTTACGACAGAAACTCATCTTCATAAAATGCGAAGTGCCAAAATCGAGTTAGTAAACTCTGCCAGAAACAGTGAAGGATCATTAAATATTTGAAACGACGCCATAATGAATTGTGGAATCGGATGAATTTAATATGTAATTACACAAACCCCGATATAACAAATTAAATTTAAGTATGAATTTTTGATCACTGCATTTTAAAATTGTTGCCATTCCACTTTAATTAGTGAATTTTTGATTTTAATGGTTTACCAACCACTAGTAGCCAAAGCTCCTTAATGGAAAAAAAATCGGCAACAATTTTAACATCCGTTATAATTTTCATTCATATTTCATTTATTTTATAATTTGTGCACTTTAAAATAATCCCTGACAAAAAAACTGTGATGACAAATTTCACTCCTTTCACTGCCTTTTTCCAGTGTCTGTGGGTTCCAGCACTTTCAGAGAGCGGGCCACAAACATTTAAACCTGTTCCAGGCCTTCTATTTTGTCGTGGTCACCTTGGCGACTGTGGGCTACGGGGACTTCGTTCCTGACATCTGGCCCTCTCAGCTTTTTATGGTCATCATGATATGTGTTGCTCTCATAGTTCTCCCTACGCAGGTAAAAACATCAACTGGAGGCGTCTGTCGTGTGTAGTTGTTATACACCCTCCTCCGGCAATGTTTTTCACCTGGTGTTTTTTTTTAATTTATATATATTATGTGTAGTAATTTATTGATGACTTGCAGCATGACTGCATGTTTTGTTGGGCTGGATGCGAGGGGTAAAGGTCGCCTTTTTGACTTTGCCAATTGAAATTGTACTTAACTTAACGTCGACGACTTTCTATTCTTTGTCCCCGTATCTTTGTTGTGATTTTTGTTCTCCTTCCAACTTTTCTTTTATAATTTTATGTTTACCTATTTTATTGGCTTTTAAAGCTGCGTCACGATGGAGGAAGAATTTAATTTTGCAAGAGTTTTTTGTTGGTGCTGCGCAGTGAAGCTGAAAACGGGTTGCAGATTACTCTACAGTAATTTTTTTAGCAACTGTAATTATTTATACTTAATTTTTGCAAAGAAGAATTTAATTTGAAATTATAAAGAGGTTAAGGTGGGTGTTGAAAGTAGTCGAGCGAGGGATTGTATTTAAAATATATTAAATAACATATGGTATGACCTCTTTAATTCGAATTATCGGTTAATTTCAATGCATTTTGTGGAATTTTGTGGAATTAATTAAACCTGAGTTTATCGTTTTGTCTGAGAATTTTCCCCTTTATAAATCAATCATGGCAACCATGTATGCAACAATTTTTTTGTTATGTATACGTTACGTAAATTATTCAAAAAACTAAAAAGAAAAATCGCAAACAAATTGTAAACAAATTGGGATTACAATTATTAAAAAAAACTACTTAATTCAACAGACTCCGAATTTTTAGGAGAATGGTTAATTCATAGATCCGCTTAATTCGAAACAAATTTCCAACATTTTTGCATTCAAATTAATGAGGTTTTATATACAGTTTATAGAATCTGCGATCTCTACTAATAAGTTTAATTATTAATTAATTTTTTTAGTTAAAATTTGAATTTATGAACAGTAAATTTTGCATGATGCAGCAAAGTTCCAACTTTGAAATTCCAAAATATGGACCAAAACTTAAAATAATGAAACTATACTGTACAACTTTTACTGAATTAAAACAGTAAAACTCTTACCTAATAAAAAATTCTTTATCGTGACTGTAGTTTTGAAAGCCAAAATCTTAGCTGACGATAACAAGGTGCACAATGAATGGATCAACTAACTTCTAACTCAAGAAATATCATCATCCGTCAACTTTTTTTCCTCAGCATCTATAACTAATAACTTTACACCAGATCGAGCATTGCTAACACAAATCGATCACAGATTTAAAAATTTAAAAACCCCTGTCAAAGTGTCGAGTCGACGAACCAAAAAAATGACAATTTAGCAATGTTTCGAAACCCTGGTGGTGGCAATTCACATGACAAAAATTTATTTTCATTCTTTCATTTCTGTTTCTTTAGTGATTTACTTAAGATAGTCGTAAGGTTTCCGTAATTTATTTCAATTTCTTTTATTTATTTGTTTCTTTTATTTTTTTGTTATTTTCTGTGAATGTTTTCTTCTTTCAGTGTGTGTGGTTTCCAGCATTGCCAAAGGGCTGGCCGTCGCCATTTGACCCTCTTCCAATCATTGTATTTTGTGATTGTCACTTTCTCAACAGTGGGGTTTGGCGACCTCGTGCCCGACATCTGGCCCGCCCAGTTGTACATGTTGATCATGATCTGTATTGCCCTCATAGTGTTACCTACTAAGGTAATTAGTGGTTAAAAACAAGAAAATCCTCCCGCTCAAATCTTACTTGATCCCATCTGAGTTGGCACGTGCATGGTTTCGTTCGTTCACCCTTTTATACATCTTTATTTTTAAAAAATTTTCTATGCACTTTGAAGTCGTTTGATCACACACGTAAGCTCTTTTTCCCTTCTTTTTGTCCTTCACATTCACTTCTTGCGTCTCATGTACAGAGCACCAATTTAACCTCGCTGTTCTAATACATCTTGCGATCAATAGCAACAGGGGAAAAGAGTTTGCCGTTACCTCGGCAACCGACCAGCTATGTTTACAAGTTAAATCTAGCTTCGGGTGAAGAAAAGGTGGGAAAATTGAGGGTTTAATGCGTAACTCAAAGTCATACATTGATTTTTCTTCATAAAATTTAAAATTACAAATTTGTTGGTGATCGATGATCGACATCATCATCATCATCATCAGCTGTTGCTCTAATTTCGGTCATTTTTTTGGTGACACTGAACCCTAAACGTGATGTACAGGGCACGATATTTTCCATCTGTCATCACGATAGTCGCAGGTTAGGGTAAAGAGCAGCAGAGGTTGTGGTTTATGTAGTGAAACTAGATTTATGCGCACGCATATGAACAAAATAGAAATTCTTTGCGTTTCGTGCCGTTTGTGACAGAAGGTAAATTTTAAGAATTGCAGTAATAATTTTTGCGGAAGGAAACAACTGTCGCAATTATGTCTAGTCTGATAAATTAACCGCTTGTTTTATTTCGAGATTAAATCACACCTGAATAAATAGAAAAAAATAAACGGGTGGGAAGCAAAAATCAAGCATACTGTATACAAAAACTGACATTTAATGAAGCAGAGTAGGTACGTCTAACTAAATAACTCATTTCGTTGTCATTCGACGCATGACTGAACTGCTTGATAATCCAATTCTTCACGTAATCGATTGCAATCTTCACACAAAAAGAACTAAATTCCCAATCTGTTTACAATTTTCACTCTAACGACTTTATCTGTGATACAGTTCGAACAGCTTGCTTACACCTGGATGGAAAGACAGAAATTGGGAGGGACGTACAGCTCCCATCGTGCACATAACGAGAAGCATGTGGTTGTGTGCAGCACAACACTCCATGCCGACACCATCATGGATTTCCTCAACGAATTCTACGCCCATCCCTTGTTACAAGTAAGTTAATTAGCTTATTAATTCATCAGTGTCAAGTGTTAATGCGTCACAATCCTCTTTGAGGTGAAAAATGTTGTTTGTAACCGTTCGCGTGACCTGGGATATAGAAAAAACTAGATAAGGAGCTCTTCTCTTCGTCCCCTGATAATTCCTGTCAACACCTAAATCTATAAACCCCATAGGACCTGCACTTATCGATTTATTCCTAGTTAAATCGTAGAGTTTAGTTTCTTTTAACTTTTTTCTTTCCAAATGTATTTCGAATCTTTAAACTTTTATTGAGTGAAAAGGAGTGGTTGGTTAATAATAGATTAACAAATGCGCTTTGAGACTTCGTTGTACTATTGCTATGTACACCGGTAAAAGGTTTCTCCAAAGTTTCAGAAAAATTGTGGGTAGAAGAAAAAAAATTTAAATTAATTTTCGTTTTTTTTAACCACTGAATTTTTAATGTTTTAAAATGTGGCGTGAAATGAAGCGAAGATTTTTACTGTATTTTCTTTAGTTTTTGTGCAAGAAAAGGTGAAGAACTGATAAATGTCTGATGGTATTGATAATGTGACTTCATCTGGGGAGGAAAAGAGTGCTCTTTAAAGTAAATGGATCAAATCAACATTCTTTTCCAATCACACGTCTTTGGACTTTTGAATTTAATTAGCGTGCTATTTGTTTTTAATCTCATTACTTAATTAGATGACGAATTTTAATGTTTGACGAGAAAATTTCTGCCCAACAAGTCGAATAAATTCTCAAACTTTTCTTTTCTTTTTATCCTCTAGGATTATTACGTTGTCTTGTTGTCGCCTTGCGAATTAGACTCAACGATGCGGATGATATTACAAATACCCATGTGGGCCCAAAGGGTAATTTACATTCAGGGATCCTGCCTGAGAGACACTGATCTTACCCGTGCCAGGTATCGTTAAGACGTGACACTAATTACATTTGGGTCAATTTATTGGGATTAAAAATGATAAATGAAAGTGAGTTTCGGTGTGACATGATGCAATGATGGTAAATTCCATTTCAGAATGAGTGAAGCCGAGGCGTGTTTTATTCTGGCTGCGCGCAACTACGCGGATAAGACTGCTGCTGTGAGATTTATTCAATTCCGGATCCATAATTTAGTCGTGAGTGCTCAATGATTTCTGATTTATTCCGACAGGATGAACACACTATTCTTCGTTCATGGGCGGTCAAAGACTTTGCTCCATCTATACCTCAGTATGTTCAAATTTTTAGACCGGAGAATAAAGTTCACGTTAAATTTGCAGGTTAATATCGATGAAATTGACAAATTTATAACCATATATTTTAAGAGTTTGTTTTCTATATTTTACAGAGTATTGTGTTTGCGAAGATGAATTCAAATATGCCTTATTGGCTAACAACTGCTTATGCCCAGGAACATCAACTTTAGTTACTTTACTTCTACATACATCAAGAGGCCAGTAAGTTTAAAAGTTTCGATATTTTTATGGAAGATGGGTCAAAGTAGACACTAAGCCTCCAAAAAATCGATGTTTAAGACTTTTGTGGAGAAAACTTTATAGTTCTCAAAAGTTCTCGTCTGTCACTCGAGTGCATTGGTTCTTGAAACAAAATCTGACGTTTTATTTGCTTTAAAAATGTAACTCGATTTAATTTTTAATGCAATTATTTGTTTTTTTACTACGTCGGCAGTGAACCTGGAGGGGTCACGTGATGGAGGAATTCCCCTGGCTATCTAAGTGGAATTAAATTGGATTTTTTCTTTTAAAAAAAAAATAAATAAAAAAGAGAACAACTTCAATTTATAGTTATTACTCTTGTGTTTTTACTATGATTGGACATAAGTTGGGTCTCTCCTTGGGTCATTTCCACCAATTAAAATTAATATGTAGACGAAACGAGGATAGGATTACACGTAAAGATTGATAAATAATTCATGATGGAAAAGGAGCATCAAAGTGATTAAAGGAAAGAATGATATTGGTTGGCAAAGAGGTTCAAGGACGAGACATTGATCGCAGTCACGGTGTAAAGTAAACACTGCTGCAATTCTGCAAAATTAACGACACGTGCACGTTAATTTCTAGTAAATTATTACTCGACTTCGCAGAGCGTAAAGAAAAAAATCAAAATTGTACTTGGTTTAATCTAGTTTTCCTTTATATTGCTTTCCAGAGAAGGCCAAACCTCGCAAGAAGAATGGCACCGGCTTTATGGGAAATGTTCGGGCAATGAAATTTATCACATTCGCCTGGCAGACAGTCGCTTTTTTGGCGAGTACGAGAACAAGAGTTTCACCTACGCTTCTTTCCACTCACATCGCAAATACGGAGTCGCACTGGTGGCCGTGTGGCCCACCGACATACCCAATTCGACCATTTTGTTAAACCCTGGACCGCAGCACGTGATGAAAAAAACTGACATTTGTTTTTACCTCAACATCACCAAAGAAGAAAACAGCGCTTTTATTTTAGCCAATCCAAACGGTGACGTAGAAAAAGTGAAGCAACCCATCGACGTTAAACCAGCCGCCCCGATACTGACCGTAGCTTTAGAGCCGACCCATACTGGGATTCAAAGCGAGCAAAACCCGACGGACAAGTGGAGCAAGAAAAATCATTTGGAAGTTCCTTTGTCTGATGGAGGTTTAAAACCACCTTTAGGTCGCAGGCCCAGCATAGCTCCAGTGCCTGCTATGCTTGGTAAGACATAAAATGGGATTTATGGTTTTTAGTCTACTGCCGCTGCACATAAAAAAGGAGTTTGTTTTGTGAGCCGCTTTCATTTTTATGATTTTCAATATCAAACAATAAAAGTAGTGCAATGCACTAGTTACTCTACTTCATCTAAAGGTGCGCTTACAACGTGGATGGGTGAATACCCAATTACCGGTTTAAAGCCTTGCATGTGCAAGAAATGGTGGTGGTGGTGAGCATTACATGGCAAATGTTCGAGCTGACGTAAGCCATTTTTTACTACCCTGCGCACTGCGAGAAATTTTATTTCCATTTGGAAATTCACACAAATCCAAGACCGCCATTCTTGATAAACTCGATGAAACTTTCCAGCATTACAAGTGCGTCATTTTTTTAAAAATCAATTTTTAATTTGTTTTCTTTATAATTATCAGAAGAGGTGTAGCAAAGTTTATCAAGGGTGCGGTGGGAGATGGATGGGTGGGATAGTTTATTATTATTTTAAAATGACTTTACTTAAGTTTGCTTGGTAAATTACAGCAAAACAGCGGTGGTAATTAAGTTAAATCAAGGAATTTGGGTTAAGGGTATTGTGACATCCTAAACCATCTTCCCCCTGACCTTCCCACTCCTTCCGATGTACGCCCCTGAACCTGAATATTATGATTTATGGATTCGAGGTTCTACACGCAATGACTAAATGCTACTGTATTTACCACCTTAATTGGAATATCCACTTCTAGTAACATACCAACGACAAAAATATCAATTTTATCCTCATTATAAATCCCTAATACTGTATACAGTAAATGTACATCAATCTATATGTAGCTATAAGCTACATGAAATAGTTTTCTTTATTTATTCTCAAAAGTCAAAACTAAAGTAGTTTTTTTTAAGAGTCTTCGATGGGCAGCCAGACTAAATAAGCCAGAAAGATTTCAGTCACGGTTTTCAATAAAATTGAATCAATTGCAGGGAGCTCACTCAACTTATCCGACTCCACCGACGACACTTTTGAAGACGAGATAATAGATGACGGTCCTTGGGAGACGGCATGCGAGAGAAGCAAGTGAGTATGAGGAAATTAATTTTTTTCCAAAGTCTCAACACCACCTATCTATAAATAATTAAACACTTCATTTTTCTCGGTTTAGGATCATAAAAGGTTTTCCTCCCGTCACTCCATACATTGGCACGAGCCCAACGCTTTGTTATTTGCTAAAAGAACGTAAACCCATTTGCTGTTTACAATTGGCTCAAGTAAGAACACGTTGGCATACGTGCGCACAAATATTTTAACTAATAACCTGCAAAATTAATAACAGGTATGCGAACACTGCACCTGGAAAAACGCCAAGGAATACAATTGGCCAAACCGCGCCATTATCTTGGCAGCAGACTATGCCAGCAACGGCATATACAACTTCATTGTCCCTCTTCGGGCCCATTTTCATCACCATGCAACACTCAATCCAATCATTCTCTTGTTGGAACAGCCGTTAGTTCCCATTTTATTTTAATTTTCTCTCGCCTTTTTGTTCGACCAATTTTTTTGAGTGCATTTTTCAATTATAGGCCCGACGATGCTTTTCTCGACTCGATATCGTGGTTTCCCTTAATCTATTGGATGCAGGGCTACATTGATTGGTAAATTGTTCAGAGTGGTTTTTTTTAAAAAATCTTTTGTCGTCTTTTTAACGCAATTCGTTTGCTTTTGTTTCAGTTTGGACGATCTTTTGAAGGCTGGAATTAATTTAGCCGACAACGTAGTGGTTGTGAACAAAGAAAGCAGCAACTCGGCTGAAGAAGATTATTTAGCAGATTGTAACACGATTGTCGCCGTTCAGACCATGTTCAAGTAATTCGATTATTAAGTGATTAAATTTTTAGTGATGCTTTAACAACTTTCTTCTTTTGTTTGTTTGTTTTCAGGCTTTTTCCTAGCATTAAGATTATCACTGAACTTTCCCAATCTTCGAATATGCGATTCATGCAGTTTCGAGCACGTGATGCTTACGCTCTTCACCTGTCCAAAATGGAAAAGGTGCTTACTCCAAGTCGACTAGATGCATTCAGCCATGTACAAAACACTTAATGTTTTAGATGTAAACTCATTCGCATTAACAAAAATCGATAATCGCTTATTTATTAACATCCTTTTTGCGAATTAGTAAATAACTCTGCTTGGATAAATTGTAAAGTTAAAATCTAACACAGTTTTACCATTGGTTATCGTTTCACAATTTTTTGTTCTGGAAATTCTAATTCTATTTTTTGTTGTACATTTTAGACGGAGAAGGAGCGGGGCTCTCATATATCTTATATGTTTCGACTGCCATTCGCAGCGGGGAGTGTTTTCAGTGCTAGCATGCTGGATACTCTTTTGTACCAAGCTTTCGTCAAAGATTATTTGATTACTTTTGTTCGGCTTCTTCTCGGCATTGATCAGGCACCCGGTTCGGGTTTTCTAACATCTGTAAGCAAATTTTTCATTCAAGAATTTTTCATTTTATAATAATAAACTGTTTTTGTATTTTTGTTAAATTAGTTAAAATTGACCAAACAAGATTTATGGATACGCACATACGGTCGACTCTATCAAAAACTATGTTCAACTACGTGTGAAACCCCTATTGCCATATTTAGGATACAAAGCACCGAGGAAAGTGTAAGCAATAAATATTTATTGCTGCTTACTCAAGAAAACTCGTTTCTAATTCAACGACATTGAATTATTCAGACACAGCTATCTTTTAACCACGAGGACGATCTTGACAGCCACACGCAAAGTGCAGAGCGCCAAGAAATAAGCAATTTAGTCAAATGTCGCATGAGATATCTTGGCTTGCCGATTGAAGATTACGGTGAGGACACGAGTGAGCAGAATATTGTTATTTCCCTCCCACCATGTGTTTTAACCCGATAACGAATTCTCCCTTAAGATGATGTCTCTGAAAAACGAAACAGCCTCTCCTATGTCATTATCAACCCTAGCTGTGATCTTAAATTAGAAGAAGGTGATGTAATGTAAGTTTATTCACGTCTTATGACTTTATGAGCACGGTATTAATTATGCATTCTATTTTTAGCTTCTTAATTCGACCTAGTCCATTCAATAGTCAGAAATCGTTCGAAAGACATCCAAGTTTTCGGCGAAAACCGCTAACAAGAATTAGTAGTAGTCGACGCTTTTCTCTTCAAAATAAATTAATTAATGCTAGCGAGAATGCGGATGATAGATCATCAACAAAATCGGAGGAATTGACGACGGGCGTCGCGGTTGAAAACGGCAGCATTCGAATAACCGTCAATGGCAGTGCTGCCCCCGAAGCGACGCCAACCTGCGACGAATGCGACGGCACTATGGTGTGAAGGAAAATAGAAAAATGTTTTTAGATACAAAGAAACAAACTTATTTTTTATCCTAAGTGTGATTGTTGAAGAATCTCCAGACATTTTGTCCAACATAAAAGAAAAGCTTTTGCTGCCTAAAAGTTTGCTAAATTTGTGCCTGAAGTCGTGTTTAAGAAAAATACAAAAAAAAGAAGAAGTTTGTTTAAAGGAGTATAACAGTAAATAATTATAGATTATGGAATGAATGAACCAGCATTCCCAAATCCTGTAAATTTGATCCAGAATTTTTTCAGTCTTTCTATTTATTCAATCCTGCAGAGAACTTTTAATGTATTTGCTCAGCAAAAAACCAAAAAAAGAAAAAAAGAAAAAATAATGGTTACTTAAATTAGCTTTTTACATTTCAAATTTTGTATTAATTCATTACTTAAAAAGACAAAGCATGTGTAATTATAGCGATAATTTGTGTAGATTTCATTGCAGGTGTTTAAAATACCCTATATTTATTTCTAAATTTAATTTCTAATGATTTTTTCCTGTATTTGTTGTAATTTTAGCTTTTATAGTGTCTTAAATGGTATCGATTATTATTGTTACTAATGTTGACTGAACTTACACTTTAAACTTTTGTTACCGATTCTGAAACTATTGAAATAGATATAACAAAACACCAGCCCTGGATGTTTCCAAACTCATGGCATATTCTAATAGTGTACTTATGTTGAAAGTCATAGTTTACTCTCACTATTTCATGTGACAGTTTGATATTTTACAAAACAAAAATAAAAAGAAATATTAGATACATTTTAAACTGAATTTGGTGCAAAATAAGGGGACAAATGTTGAAGAAATAGTTTGCCCCTGTGAATTAATTAGGTATATTTATATTCTGTACATTATTTATTACTTATTATCTAGAAAGTTGTTTCTTATTGCTGAAAGTGAAAATCATTCCAAATTTTTATTTAATCGTATGTTTGCAGGGGAAAAAATTTTCCATGTTTCTCATATCGATGAGCTATAAACTACTCATATAGTTTATAGCTCATTGTTCATATCATCTGCTGCATATATTCAGCGTGAAGTGACCTTACTATTTATATTTGAAACTGTAGACCATCTGTTATTTGTAATTTATAATTCTATGATAACACGTAGTATATCCTCTATTCATTTCAATGCTGTAAAGATATTACTTGCGTCAAATGATCATCTTACATAATGTGACCTATAAATTTCTTTTCTAATAAACCATAAGGCAGATCTTTTATTATGAATTATTGCTTTCAAAATAGGATTTTTAAGGAGGAGGCTTATTCAATAAAAATTTCAGGTTCCAATATTTGATTCCGAAGTTGTTGGTGTTGGATCACAAATTATTAGACGGTATAAGGTTGAAAACAATACTGAAAGGTTTACTACTCGCTACTGTTACATTAGATACATGTTGTTCGTTTGATATCTCAAGCAGGAGTGAGGCGTAGCTCTCGTGAAAACTTAATTTTACCCAGAATACACTGCAATGCCCATATTTGGTATTAATGAGCCGTAGCCTCCCACACCATCCCCCAATCACAATAATTATTCTCACACAAATGTCCCAATAATTAAATCACTTCCAACATTCTCAATTTATACATATTTTACCAACAGAAGTTTCAGTTATCAACTATCAAAATTTGCTCGTTGCTGTCAATAGCAGCTGTTGACTCACAACAAGTCAATCGCTGGTAGATTAAAACTCAACCTTGTTAAAACTTATGTAACTATTTTTCATCGAAGGTTCTACTGTTTCACCTGCTTGGACTATTGGACGTACATACGTACGTTCGAATAACTATCAAAAAAAATTGAAAAACATTGCTCGGACATCGAGGGACTTTGCTGCCGCCCATGTGTGCATTCGTATTCGTGCGCCAGATGATAAAGCAATGTCTGGACATGGCCTTAGCGCCTGCCGCACGAATGCACTCACGGGCGGCAGCAAAGTTCCGCGATGTCCGTACAACCGACTCGTAGATTTTTGGTCAAAAAAAAATAATTAAATAAATAAATGAATAAATAAATAAATAAAAGAAATGAAAGAAAATGAAATGACT
>JAQFZO010001234.1:0-16892 GCA_034695885.1 Geophilus flavus
AGAAATAATAAATTAATAAATAAAGAAATAATAAATTAATAAATAAAGAAATAATAAATTAATAAATAAAGAAATAATAAATTAATAAATAAATAATAAATAAATAATGAAAACAACAGATTTATAAACAAAAATATCGAACCAAGATAACGATGTTTGTAATTACGCCTCTCCTCAAACCAATTTGTTCTAGTGAAGTTTTAATCACTGAAAAATAAATAAAAACAACTTACATCGTAACTTAATTTATTAAAAGTAATAATTACAAATAACTAATCGAATAGTACCGTATACTCTTTTACAAAATATGCACATGAATAAATAATAAGTAACTTAATTTGAGTATCAAAAAAATCTCACGGAAGTCTAATTAACAATTATTATTGAAAATAATCAGATCAAATATATTGTAAGTAGTAACTTAAAATTATAAACAAAAAAAGAAAACAGCCTACGCAATTGGAAGCGACTTGTTAGACGGATCTCTAACAAGACGTTGTCTTTCCTTAGCCATACTGGCTACGATATTTGCTCGCTGATGATATTGACATATTTTCAAAAATGAGAAAACTGCCATAGCCACAGTGCAAACCCACACACTCCATGCTGCAAACTGAAAGGAAAAATAATTACAACTAAAATCGATCAAAATAAATATATATCTGTCACCTGTGCAGTGCCAAACTGAATGTAAAACCCTGATATGATGATATTTGACTTTTCATCCATATCCCTGGAACTTGCATCTTTACACCTTAAAAAAATGAAAATTTTATGAGTTTAAGACAAACTTTAAATAATTTACTTTGAATTACGAAATGTATCTGGTGGTAATTGCATCACACCAGGCTTTGAAACCGAGTGTAATAAAAATAGCAGCGGCTAATGACATAATTGATAACAGCGTACTCGTTATTGTATCAATGAACGCTGATAAAAAAGAACTGCAAAACAAAAACACAGAATATTAATTATATCCACAGTAGAACCAGTTTTTACTAACAAATTATACCTATCGACGCCTTTATATAAAAATACAGATAGTCTATACATTTGAATTAAAGATGAGATCAACAGAACTGCTCCAACAAAAATTACGTAACCGCAGTAAATCGGAGAACTCCATTCTACCATTAACTGGCCCTTCTCGCTCCAATTACCAGAGGAAAAGAGTAGGCAATGACAGCTAAAGAAGAAAATAACAGTGGCAATCAAATGGTAAACAAACACCAGAGTTCGTAGGAAATACTCACCGGAAGTTATATGAATGAATGCCAACGGGCACAGAAAGACAGAGGGATAATATGAATGTAAATACATAGACTATTAATTGAGATAACAGGATGTAATTGACATTTGCCATGGCTTTACAATGATAAAACTTGATTAGCGAACTACGTTGGGAATTCAGCCATGATACATCCACCAAGTCAGTGGATACATCCTATTACGTTGTTTCCATGTGATGTGATAGTGGTTGAAAACGCCAAACTTCGTCACAAGATGTCTCGTAGAATATCACTTTCACGTTTTAGTGACAACCACACAACTGAAGCATTTACCATCACTCATCCTGATGCATCATACGTTAAATTTTAAACAAATATTATGGCTTCGTCTTTGAGTAGACGTCGGATTTTAATAACTGGACCACCAGGTAACAGTATCGAACCATAATATTCATTTAATAAAATATTATTTAAACAAATAGGCATCGGAAAGACAACACTGGTAACAAAAATATGTATGGAACTGAGCAGACGACAGAAGCTTGCTGTGGGATTTTACACTGAAGAAGTGAGACAAAATGGTCAGCGAATTGGTTTCGATGTTGTTACTCTCTCAGGAAATCGTGGATCCTTAGCTAGGATTGGGTAATAAATAAAAATGTTTGATTTTACAGTAAATATTGCTGCTTACTTCATTTCAGTACAAGTACAAGTGATGGCTATCGTGTGGGAAAGTATACTGTAAATTTGAAGTCATTTGAAGCCATTGCTTTGCCTATCTTTAAACAGGTTAACACAATTATTAAATTATTTAATTTAACTCATAATAATTTACTCTTACATTGCAGACAGGCGATGCCATATTAGTAATAGATGAAATAGGAAAAATGGAATTATTTAGCAAATCCTTTCAACATGCTGTCGAGGGAATATTTTTACACGCTCAAGAAACTTCAGTATTAGCAACAATCCCAATAACCAAATTTAAACCATTGCCTTTCCTTGACACATTGCGATCACAAAGGGACGTTCAGATAATTAATGTAAGTTTTGCTAATTTGTGTTATAGTGAGTATAGTTATATGTGATTTTTCATACAGGTTTCGCGGGAAAATAGAAACGATTTAGTAGAAACAATTGTAAAATCTTTAACCGAATAAATTATTGGTTAAAAAAAGTTTCAATCGAATTTTATTTAACTTTACTCAATGTTGTTTATCTTGTTCACAAAATAATTTCGTGCGGAATGTAATAAAAGTTTTTTCACTTTTAAACTTGAATTGAAACACAATATTTCAACTTTCTAACTTATAAAATATGCCTGAGTATTTAAAATTTATTTCTAAGTTTATTACAGGCTAAGAAATACTGTTATCATATTCAATTTTTGTGCCCAAATAAAATAACTTTTTTCTTTATCAAAAGATGCTGAACAGTGAATTTGCATATGCCATTGGTTTGACATTAGGATGTGGCTAAACAAAAAAAAAATTTAGTTAAAACAGAAAATTAAAACTTCAAAAATTGTAAACACTTACCACAGCAGCATACGTTGTAAAATGAGGTGTGAGATCGTTACCACTCATCGTAATAAAGGCGCCCTTATTTCCCATGGTATCACTAAATTAATTTAGTAAAAAAAATTGATTAATAACTTGATAAAGCAACAAACTGTTCAGTCAGTTACCAATAGTTAGGTGCTGAAAACACAGTGATACACTTATTGTCATGACTAATTTCATAACCTTCAGCTTTCACTTCATGACTACGAATAATGTAATCCAACTTATTGAGCGTCAAGAATTTGTTAGTAACATCAGGTCCAAATTGTACGCCTACTCCTCGCTTACTAGGAGCCCTTCCCATCTGGGGTTGTGGATCAGACCAAAGTAATTCGCACATCACACCTAAAATTTTCAATTTTTTTTTTTTTAAAGCTTTGAAACTTAATAATTATAAAAATAAAAGTAAAATAGGGATATGAAACCTTCTTCCGGTGGTTGTCTGTTTCTTTCAATTTTGCGAATTTCATCAAGAGTTACGTCATCCCGAGAAAAGAGTCCTCCATGCATTACCTAGATTAGAAGGAATTAGCTCATAAATAAATTACAAATTATAATTTTGGGTAATTAAAATATCTTACTAAGCATTTCTTATTTAAGCAGTGGGCTAGCGGAAGCCAATTAAACACTTCGGTGAATAAGCCAACCATTTGAGTTGAAAATTTCGCTTTCACTTCACCCTCGAAACCATACATTTGATTCATCGTTTGGCTTTCGTGGTTTCCTAATTAAAATGCATTTAAATTGGTAAAAAAAATATGTAGAAAATGAAAATGAAAGTACCAACCTCTCGACATGTAGAAATGATTTGGATAAAGCAATTTGAATCCAAATAGGACAAAAATACATTCAACGGAAAAGGACCCTCGATCAACAAAATCTCCATTAAATAACTGCAAAAGAAAATGTGAATTGATAAAAAAATTCCACTTTTCTGAATTACTTAATTATTACGTAAGGATTTGTTTCCGATGGTAACCCATTTAACTCAAAAATATTCATCAAATCGTAAAACTGCCCATGTACGTCACCGCAAACCGTAAATTTGTTATTCTGAAATTAAAAATTTATTTAGACAATAGTAAATCTATACTATTTTTTTTCTCATACTCACGTCTGGAATTGTAATATCTACTAAGGAATTTTGATTTTTAAATATTTCCATTGCATCTAACAATATCTGAAAAGATTAATCATTTAATATCGATCCTTAACGTTTAAGTCAGCAAATTTCGTTACCTTATACGCAAATTTCCTGTGTAATTTTTTCTGTTCCTTAAACGTCTGCATCAACTGAAGCATAAATTCTAACGTAACTTTACCATTCTCTAACGAAGGGCCTTGATAATCATCATCGATCGCTGCAAAAGAAAAAAAAATAGGTTTAATTCAAAATCAGTTTGATTTTCAAATACTTTTCAAAAATATTTACTCATCGATTCTAAATTAATGGTCTCAGAAACCGCTTTCTTCGTATCATCAACAGCAATCGCTCGTTCAAACGCGATTCTTTTTACAATTTTGAAACATTCTTGATATTTGACTTTAGCGTCCTTATCTGATGGTTTATATTTCGTAACCTAGCGACAAAAAATAATTGTACCACATTCAATTTTTTCCAGCTGTAAACTTACCGCTTCATAATCCTTTAAAGCTAATTTAAATTTTCCTAATGACATATAAGCAGCAGCCCTTCTGTAGTAACCCTATTTTATAAAATTTAAAAAAAATTAATTAACAGAATATTATTAAACAACAACTTAAAAAAAAATTATTTATTATACTTTTAGATATGCCCGATCCAATTCAATGGCTTTTGTTGCATCAGCGAGCGCATATCCGAAACATTCCAATTTAAGATAAGCAAAACTTCGATTTCCATAATAAACAGCTACGTTTGGATTTATATTAATTGCTTCTGTGTATAGATTCGCAGCTTTATCGAATTCTTTTTCTAATAAACGAGAGAAAAAAAAGTGGCATGACTTCGGCGTGATTTCATAAAGGAGCGATGAATGAGGCCTTGAATTTTTCTTGGAACCTCTCGATTTTAACTTTATATACCTTTAAAGAATTCATTTGCCTTCTCTTTTAAATCTTCGGCTTTCAGTTTATCTGATTCGGATACAGTCTTGTTCTCTGAGATCTCATTTTCATTCTCAGAATTCACTATTGTAACCTCTGTTTGCTCTAACTCTACTGCTGCATCGTCCGCCATACTTTTAAACATGCGGCGCACGGCTATTAATTTCGCCAGTTTGTACCGCTAGTTGTCGTTCTTGAATAGCAAGTAGCGCCTTGATGTATCGAAAAGAGGAAACCAAACCAACCAGGTAACTCCCATCCATACACAACCACGTGAAGTCGCCAAAACAACTCCGAATTGATTTATCCACTGCAGCAATTTGACCAAACGTCTCCTTAAACTGTACAAAAATGGCCGGAACACGGTTTAAATTAAGTGTGAAACACATAACTGACGATCTTGGAAAGGAATACTACCTTATGTGCGAAACTGATGATACAAATCAAATAGAATATCCCATGACCGTACATCTGACCGACACCGAAGTTGCTTATACGGGAGAATTAACTGAGAATAATTTGATAAAAATCAACTATGACGTGCGCAACATTCAGGAGGCCTTGCTTAGCACCAAATCAAATTACACCTACGAGGTTCAAGAAGAAACTTCCACCGCTGTAGTATTGACGATGAAAAAAATGCATGGTCACAGAAAATATAGATTGGGTTCAGTCGAATTGAAATTATGTGATCGTGAAGATGTTATCGATTACTATTGGAAATACAGCAGCAGAATTTTGAAAGAAAATGAAGAGTCGATTGCAGAACTGAAATTAAGTGTTGATTCTACTAAGAAGGAATTCGAAGATGCGACAAAAACCATTCAAGAGTTACGTGATGAAAAAGAAAGATTGGAAAATGATTTGTACGCGAAATTTGTTGCTGTTTTAAATGAAAAGAAGAAAAAAATTCGAGAATTAGAAGCAATGGTTGAAGAATTGCAAGGAGGTCATGATAAAAACACCAACATTCCTACCACCGAAAATCTCAGTATAAATTCTGGAAGTTATGGAAGTGACACTGAAATTGAAATGGAGGTGGAAGATGAAGAGGAAGAAGAAATTGTAGTTCCTAAACCAACTAAACTGTTAGGCAGGCGTAAACGTGATAATAATGTCGGCAATGTGAAACCATCAACATCAACTGTTGCGATTGCGAGAGATTCAGGAAAGAGTTCAGAAGCATGTTGTAGCAAAACTTTAATTCACGAGATTTCTGATTCCGATAATGATTCTGATTCTGATGATTTGTTTGAAAAATTGTAATAACACACGAGTACAATTTTGCACTTTATTTGCCTAATGTACAAAATGCCTTACCATGAATTGTGATAATGATAATATAAATAATTATTTTTGCATTAAAATGTGAAAAATTATATAATAGAGTATTTTTTTAACAAAGTTTTTTAGTTTAGGGTCCTTGAACTGATCCACCGAGAGTTAGATTCCATAGTCTCAGGTGTCTTTAAGTTGTAACTTAAATCTCGCCACTAGAGTGCGCAAATCGATCTACAGTATCATTTCTCAGGTTGTCCAATGACATTGGAACATAACTCTTGACCACATATTTGATACATTTGGGTGGAGTAAAATATTTTCGCATAAATTGCACAGACCTGATTAAAACTTTGCTACGTTTGAGTGACCGTCAGCAGTTGTCCTGTTTTTCCTAAGGAAATGACGAGGAGAAAAATAAGAAAAAAAATTTGGTTGTGGGTTTCAATTGAAATGAGAAATTATCATAACTGGTACATGACATGAAAATTGAAGTGTTTACTTTTTTCCATTCCCACATATCCTACGAAAATAAAAATTGTTTACTTTATCTTTTTAACAGATTTCAACCAAAACTTGTTCCTTGCCATTGACCTTACAAACAACATTTTTATAGTCTAAAATGGAAATATCTCATCATATTTATGTTACTTTCGACTAATTACTATGCAAAAACGAAGCACAAATGCGGTTTTCAACTCTCATGTGCATAAACAAGGTAATAATGAAGGCGAAATGGAGAATTTCTGCGCTGGAATACGGAAATTAATTTAATTATACGGTATATATATAAATGATGACCCTATATTCCCGATTCTGGTGGGATTAAGTGAATTAGGCGACTTTATTCTCTTCACTCCTTTGCCGATAAATAGGTAAGAGAAAGTAAACAGCCGCACCCAACAACATTCTAGTTAAGGATCACAGTTTCAAATATCTCACTGGAACTTTGGATAAGTAGATAATAAGGTCTTGCAACACAATTTTTCAATTTTTCAATTCCAAATTAATTCATAAGAGGAAGTTTACTTTTCTCTTCTAGGAAAACTAGCATAATAATTAAGTTATGTCAGTTATACTAGTAATCCGATTCAAACCAGATTTTCATGATATGATTAAATGGGTAAAAAAATATATGAATTTGTATTCTGGGCTTCACTGCAAAACTATTTAACCGTTAGCTTCGCTGCTCGTCACAGACCATCTTGGCCGTTGTTCTCCGTCGGTTCTGCTTGTGCTGGTTTCCCCATGGTCACGTGACCCAGTGCGTAATGTTTTCGGAGGCAAATGAACTTCTCCAACTGTAGTCCACGCTGAAGCAGCACCCACAGGCGTACAATGCACGCTGTTATAAAAGGAGTCAGCGCGTGCGCCGCCCAAATCATAATCGCCAACACTCTTGCTATGGACATCTCGTGGATAACGAGGTTCAGGTAAGTCAAGCCATGATTACTATAAATTTTTATAATATTTATATATATAAAAATTAATTTTTAGAAGTTTGTTACGTTAATTTAACTTCTGTGTTGATTTCATTGCTAATTTACAGTTAGTTTTTATAGTTTTATGACTTACATTGATTTTAATACAACATCTTGGTCTTGTTTTGTATTTAGTATAAAAGCTACTTACATAAAATACGCTAGAAAAATTATAGGTTAGTTCCAAATGATGTTGAATCTCTGATGCAACCTAAGATTGGGTTAAGAGAACTATTTTATGCCATTGATTTATAGTTAGTAGAGCGAATCTTACCAGAGTGGGTTCTTAGGTTAGGATTATTCATCTATGTCTGTAATTCATATGCCGAAAATTTTATTTCCGCGTGTGTGCTTTAATTTATTGTGATTTTCCAGTGTTTTATGCTAAGTTTTCCCCAATTATGCTATGCATATAATGATGGAAAGTGCTTGTTTAACGTGTTTTGGCGTGCAATGCAGGGAAAGTTTTTCAAGGGGTGTTTCGTGATTATCTGAATAGGGAAAAAGTGAATCTATTCTATTGTCGATTATACCGTAGCAGAAAAGTTTGCGTGCTGGGAAGAATAAATCATTAAAGAAATGCTAGTTTAGTTTCTATTTTAATTTGTGTCATTCTGTAGACAATGGATAACATTACATGTTTTTTTATATACGTGATAATTTAACTTTCCTTTTCATTTTTCTTGATAGGTGTTTATTTCTAATATGGATGACTTTCATATGTCACACAAATTCGCAAATACCAGACCGTGTGATGATGCCTACACAACCTCAAATCGACTGGGAAGCGTTGTTACCTCACTTAGACTCCATCAATGCTGCCTTATTATCTGAAAGAGGTAAGAATGTTTTGAGCAAGTAAAAAAAAATGGGGAAATGGGTTCAATGGGAAGATAACCCACGCTCTTCTGGTTGTCCCATATCTTGGGGCAATAAAAAAAGGGGGTGATTTAAATTACTTAGGTGTGTCATGTCTATGAACCCATTGGGGTAATCACACCTCGAAAGTAGAGTATGTAAAATCCTGGTTCAGAATTGTGAAAAAAAGGTAAATGGGGTATAGCTATCTCTTGTTTAACATTTTATGCAGAGTAAATTAGTAAAAGCAGACTCTCTTGGGAGATAAAAAGTAATCAAAAGTTCGTGTTGACTTTAATTTAGCTTTATTTTGATTTTCAGTTGTAAATTTTAGTTATAAATTATTTTTATAACGTTATAAAATAAGGCTTTAAGATAAAGGTAGTTGTTAACTGAAAATTACATCATTTTTCAAACATAATTGATGACTTAACAAAATGCGCCATGCCTTTAATATATCTGACAGAGATGAGGAAGAAAGCGAAGACGTTAAGAAAAGATTAAATACTTTAGATACTGCGGAAAAAATGGGACGGAATGTGGTCAGATCACGTGACCGACTTTTTTTTGTCACTTTCTGAGCAATACACACAAAGAGAAAGGGATGGGAAACCGTTTACAGCTTAACGTCTAACAGAACGTGACTGCATCTGACCCTAAAAAAATTGAGTAAATATACAGAATTTGAGTTTTATGTCTGACAAGAAGTAGAATTTTAGTGTTAATAAAAAAATTTTTTTTTATTGAACTTGAAAAAAAACCAAGTCAAGCATTTGAAATCTTTTAGGTTAAATATCAAATTCAAGACTTTTCGTTCTGGTACATTGACCTTATTTTGCCTGTAGTAAACACCATTTTATGCACACATTTAAAAAGTTACACTGCACTTGTCAGAGCAATTTATAATATAATTCAATCTTTTCACCTTGATGACTGGTCAAGCACTGAAAAGGCAATAAAAAATAAAGTTCCAAATTATTGAAAAAATGCAACACGTTTTAAAGTATATGCATTGCAGATTGTTACTCAACACCAAGATTTATGACTCAGATTACAGAAAAAGATGTTTGTCAGAAAAAAAACACGTTTTCTAGATGCTATGACACAAATTTCTGTATTTATTTATGTAACATTAAAATATTTTCCTTTTTTCTTAGCTGATAATGATAACAGCAACAACGTGACAGTGGAGTCGAGAAGTTTAGCACGTGAAAGGACAGTACGAATGCTGAGTGATCTTGCCAATTCCTCGATGGCGATGGCTGAAGAGATCGAGAGGCGCGAGGGCTTTGACACACGCTTAGGTCAGTGATACACTCGATTTTGTTCCATCATAAATTCATTTAATTAAAAAAAAAACAATTTGTTTGTGAAACTTGGATGCCTTCAAATGTTAAGAAATGTGTGAATTTGTGCAGGAACTCGAACCTTTTAAAGATACTGATGAGTGAACAGGTTTTGTTTTAAGTTGTTTGTTTCAGTTTTATTCAGTTAGCGCACCTGTCTGGAACAAAATACTGTATATCTTTGGTGATATATGACTCTTAATTACCAGAAAATCTCTGAATGACATAAAAATGCGAGACTAATTAATTGCAATTAAGTAACTAATCTTATTTAGTTTACCACCCTCTATGTCCATCTACCACATTATTCCTATCCTAGTGAAAAACAAAACAAAATACCAGACTGGTCAAACTAAATGAGACGTCAGAATGGCATAGCTTAGCAAATATGATCATAATCATGGTTTAAACATGAAATGGCATAAGCCATTATACGTGTAATACATCATTTTTTTGAAACTTAAAACTTGATTGTGTGGTTCCTTGTTACTTTTAATCGAGTTGACAGGTCCGGAAGAACGTGTGTAATTAAACAATGAGATTTTTTTTCTCTCGACTTTTTCCTCAGGATGCTTACACTTTGATTCATGGGTTGATAATTCCATATTAAGGATTGGATCTTTGTTAATTGGCGTTCTTATCTAATTCCTTATCATCTCACCATTTTGCAATGATTAATGGCAAATTTTACCCTTTTACTTATGTGAAGACTGAGGAGGGAACTTATTATTGTATGAAGGTCGATAATACTCATGCAAGACGCTGTTTTCCTCTTCCTCATCTTTGATTTGATGAATGCTGGCTGGAGGGTTGAATAACCCTTTGAAAACCATTGCCAAGGTGCCCACTGGAGTGTGATTTAAGGTTGACATCAATTTATTGTAGATATAATTTCAAAATAGACTGTTAAGATTTTCTAAAAATATAATAATAGTAATAATAAATATAAATGGAATGAAAAATGTTTTGTCTTGAGAATTATCAGACGAGGCATTACATTCAGCTAAGCAAATAAGCTCATTTTAAATGCTAAAAAGTCAGGACCATATAAAGTAAGCAAAATTTGAATAACAGCAATTTATTCTATTAATTAAGTAGAATTCTTGCATAATAACTGCGGAAATTAAATGAAACTGCATTACTTTTTCCTCGCTGGTAGTAAAAACTTATAATATTGATTTTGGAAAGTGGATAGTCATTGGGTCAAACCACTTTTGAGTTTATTACACTCAATACCACGACATGCGACAACCATGAACATGGCAGTGAACTTTTATACATTACGTATCAACTTTTTTTTCTCCGAAACATTTTTGTCTGCTCTAATGATTAAAGGTGTAAACACAAAAGAGTTTTGAATTACCCATCATTAATTTCGTAAGTTAGGAAAATAAAAAATTAACCAAAGAAAAAAAATTGTGGAAAAAAAAAGTTCGATTGGATTTTTCCAAGAAATTTTTGGCTTCCTATAAACAAGTTGACTTTTACTTAAAATTGCTAAATTATAGTAGAGAGGAAAATCAAAAAAACTGGAATTACACCAAATTGGCAGTTATACTTTCTTCCTCAGAATGTTTTCGATTTTTCCCTAACCACTAAACTAAGTAGCAAAGGTGGATTTGGGCCACTCTGCCCTCATTTGAAGTATATAGAAGCTCAGCCACTTTCCGGTCGGTCATGGGTCATCGTCCACTCTTGAGCAAGGCGGTGAACCAACATTTAATTTGCAGTGGGTTAAAAGAGAGGGAAAAAAATGTTAGTGTGTGAATTGTGAGGTGAAAGTGCGAGCCCACTGACCTCGTTTTGGGTTTTAGGGAGACGAGGTCAGTGGGTGACCTTGGCGTAAGATTTTATGATGGGGCACTTTAGAGACGATGAATTACGCGAAAATATTTTGGACATGCTGATGCCATTACTTCCTTGTGTTGTAACGGTTGGTGTCATAAATCCACATTAGGGGGTATGTAATAAAAAAAAAAAGGTTTTTTAGTGGGCAGGTGATACAAAATAACTGAAGTTTGATTCTTCCTGATGATAAGGATGTTGGTTTATGACATTGCTGTTGGGAAAATATTATTTTTCTTATTTTTTAGCTATTAGCTATTTGTTTTATTGCATTGAGGATCATTTTTATGCACCGGTCCAGTGATAAAATCTTTATTTTTTTCTTTAGTATCATTAATAATAATGTGTGATCATTTACTTTCTTGATTTCATCTGATTCGCTTCTGCTCCAGTGAATGCATTTCTATGCAACTACTGGATAATTCAATGCTCAGTAGTCCATGAGAGAGAATTTCACGAATCTAGAACATTGTACTGACTAACAGTTAAATTGACTTTAATTTTAACCATTCTATAAACTATAAACAATAAACAATAATAATTCACGGAATTTTTTTGGACAAATTATTTCAGCAACTATTCATTTTATTCCATTCATTTTATTCATTTCATTTCTTTCAATTTTCATTCCTTCAATTCACTGTAATTCTCCATCGTTTGTTTTTTTCTGACATTTTTCTAAGAAAAAAAGTGACGTGGAAAAAGACGAAAACGAGGGCAAAGATGAGCAGTGGGAGTAACTAGGAGGGTTTCTGATTTTCCTTTCTCAACGTGAAGAGGTCAATGGTTCACATTTCGCCTCAATTTGTGAGAGATTCACTCGCGAGGCGCCCCAACTCAACTTCATTTGGCTTCCAGGTCAATGGAACAGTCAAACGGGACTTTCCAGTATTAATGAGCAGTTGGCGCAAATAGAAAACAGAAAAAATACAGTCGACTCGCAAAAGCTAAAAAGGAAAAAAATGCTTGAGTTAATTTTTTTTTTTGTATCATTTATTTTTTTGAAGCGTAAGCAATATTGGCGATCGTCTTTAGGCGTCGCCTTACGAAGCGACTCCCAAAAGGCCATGCTGAGTCCCAGTTTAAGGTCGAGGACACTATGCGGTCAACGACTGATCGCTAAAAGGGCGAAGCTTTCGCTGGACTTCCAGTAGTGAATTAAAAAAATAAATTACAGTTATAGGGGACAGAAAAACTGTGTGACAATCTGACAGGTTTTCCTGGCGTGAACTAAGGCCAATGCCAATAATGTTGAGATAGTAATCGGAAAATTCCAAATAAACTGTCTGGTTTATCACCTGACTCTCTCAGCATTTAGTATTCTTTTATTTTTAGGGCAAAAATCACATACAATAGCAGTTGACAATAGTTTTTATAAAACATCATAAACACCTCCCATTTTTCTGTTACTGTCCTAACATTTACTTTAATGGAGATTTATGTCATGAAACAGAATAATTTCCCTCTTTCTCCCTTTTTTATCTTGCAAAACATTTACTGTTTCTAAGAATTCCACGGGATTTCCCATATAGTATTGGTATCATTTGTCATTTTCTGTGCTTCACTTGGTGTGAAAAGAGGGCAAAAAGATAACGATATAAAGAATTAAACTAAATAGAAAGAAAAAGGTTGTGAAATTGTACTTTTTTTGTCTATGAGTATTGCCATATATACAGGGTGTGAATGAGATTTGCAATTTCCTCTTTATGCACACAAAGAACTCTTTGTCCAAATAAAAATCCTTCTCACCTTACACCTGACCTATAGGATTTGTTCCTAATGACTTTCTCGCGTCTAAACGTTTGACTATGATTAGTGAAAGTATATTTTAATGTCTCTTTCCTCTCAAAACACGATTGTCTTGGTGACATGACATGATTGTACATATGTGCGTGTTTGCGTTGTACTTCCTGTTTTGTTAGAACGTTCTAACCAAGTGGTCAGCGATGGCCTTGTTAAGAATGTTGTTTTTCGAGTGAGCACATTACGTTCAGTTTATTGCACTGGATTTTTTCCATCATGAAATTTTTCGAAAAAAAATATTAATACCGTACCATGTTTTTTCCACTGGAGTAAAGTGCAATTACTCACACACTACGGGTGTATTATCTCTAGGTGTTTCTTAATTGAGGAAGTATTTAATCTTTTAGACTTAAGAGGAGTAATTCAAGTAGAAGATAATTGAGCTCATTAATTTTCTTTTCTTTTTTCTTTTAAAATGTAATTTTAAATTTTCCATAGGTCCAATACTCGACGATGAAAGTGCCGCTGCTTACTTAGCAACTTTCAATGCTCCCGATGCAGCATCACGACGCTTAGATAAAGAAGGGCATTTAAATGAAAGGGCCACCAAAATCATGTCTGATAGGTACAATGATGTAAAAATAAAATTTTTCTGTATGTTTAAGTAAATAATTTCAATCTGCAGACTGGGTTTGACCAAACGTCAAGTCTACTACATGTTACCGCACGTGCAGATCATGGTCGAAGGAAGACACTCGTGCAAAATGGCAAAACGTTATGGAGGAGGAGGAGGTGGAGGAGGATACGGCGGTCGAATGCCACCTCATATGGAAGAATACGATCATCCTGATAATTGTGATCATGCGAAGTACAGACGTTACGATGGTGGATGTAATAATCTGCAAAGAATGACTTGGGGAAAGTCTCATTCGTCTTATCATCGTTTTATGATGCCTGATTACTCTGATGGTGAGAATTGAGATAAAGTTATTTATTTTATTTTAAAAAAATCCATGCATTACTTGTATATGTATATATAAAAAAATTATAATTTTCAATTAGGTGTGAGTTCACCAAGACTACGAAAAGATCGTAACATTCTACCAAACCCGAGGATAATTAGTCTGGTATTACATCGACCAGGAAGATACTACATGGTGCCCTACACTCACATGCTTATGCAATGGGGTCAATTCATTAGCCATGATCTTACATCAAAACCTGATACGCGAGGTAAATAAATCGGCTTCCCTGCGCGACATTACCCTTTTGACTCGACAACCATAAATTTTTAACAAAGTGATTCTCCACGACTATTTATAGACCAACTTTCTTTTTCCTCGCTTTTCATATTCAGTTCGAAAGTTTAATAACATTTTAATTATATTATCTTTAATTTTTTTTTGCAAAGGGCCTGGTGGTTCTAAAATACATTGCTGCAATGTTTCGACGCAATTCCGTCATCCAGATTGCTATCCCATCTCCATTCCCCATGATGATCCATTTTACAGTCGATTTGGATTACAGTGTATGCAATTTGTCCGCTCTGGTACCACACCTCATGGCTGTAATTTAGGTTAGTTTAGTATTTAGTTGATTAATTTTATACCGTATTTGAAGGAGAAAAAATAAACATGAATGAGTAAATAGCTCATTGGTAAAATAATTCGGTTTTAGGTCATCGCGAACAGGTGAATCAAGCCAGTTCGTTCATTGATGCATCCCATATTTATGGTTCTACCAAGAAAGATTCTTATGGATTGAGAGCATTTAGAGGAGGTAGAGTTAACTCGATGTTAATAAATACCGTATAAAAAATTAAATATATTTTTTAAAAAATTATTAGGATTTTTGGAGATTTCATGGTTGTATGGCGAATTTCCACCCATTGGGCCTTACGACAAGGAATGTCGCACGCCGATGTGTTACAAAGCCGGTGATAAACGTGTGAATCAACATCCAGGAATGGTTGCCATGCATACCCTTTGGTTACGCGAACATAACCGAATTGCACGAATTCTCGGCGACATCAATCCACATTGGGACGACGAATACATTTTCCAAGAAACGAGGCGAATTATTGGAGCTATGTTTCAACATATCACCTATAATGAATACCTTCCTGTTATTCTTGGACCTGAATACATGAACGTGTTTGGACTTAGATTGCAACACGAAGGTTACTTCAACGGTTATGATCCTCATATCAACGCGGGTGTTGCATCCGGATTTTCAGCTGCTGCTTACCGTTTTGGTCACAGTATGGTACAACCCAGGTTTAGAAGGTGAGGAATTTTAAACTTTTTGACACGAATTTTTGCATATGAGTGTAAGTATTCGGGCCGTATTTAGCAGACCTAATAACATAGTTTGTTAATTTCTTCTGTTTGTGCACAAGTGACGTGCAGGAAAGCGTTTTATTGACAATATCAAAAAATGATTTCTCTATATTTTTAAATTTATTTTTAATCTTTATTTGACTTATAATTTTCTAATTAAGATTCACACCTGATCACGAAGAAATTCCAACTTCAACGCCATTATGGTTCGAATTTTTCAATTTATCATCGATGGCGCATGAATATGGATTTGATCAAGTTGTCTATGGCCTCATCAACCAACATCCTTACCAAGTGGATGAAATTTTTTCAAGCCAAGTAATTCAGTAGCTTATCTTATTTTTTATCGTGTCAACTTAAATGACATACTTTTACCTTTTCCTGTCTGCTCTTCTCCATAACATCAGTTACGAAATCACCTTTTCGAGAAATTAGGCGACGGTTGGGGTTTAGATTTGGTTGCAATTAATATCCAGCGTGGACGAGATAATGGGCTTCCATCTTATACGGCATGGAAAGAGTATTGTGGTCACGGAGTCGTGAAAAACTGGGACCAATTACGAGGATTAATACGTGACGAAACGTTGGGAAAATTTGTTCATTTATATGGGTAATTTTTTATAAATATTATATTTTTTAAAAATATGTTTACTTAATATAAAAGTAAATTTTTCATAGGCATGTTGAAGATTTGGAATTATATCCAGGAGGCGTTGCTGAAACACCCATGTTTGGGGCAATCATGGGACCAACATTTGCATGCATTATAGCGCAGCAATTTAGAAATTTACGTCATGGTGATCGATATTGGTACGAAAATGGAGGATATCCAGGTTCATTTACCCCAGGTAATTTTTTTTATTATTATTAATTAATAATATAAAATAAAATTTATAATGTAAATAACAGATCAGTTACAAGAAATTCGGAAGACATCAATGGCTCGCGTGCTATGTAACAACGTATACACAATGAAAACAGTCCAACTCTATCCAATGCAGACACCTGGACCTGGGTACGGAAATGAAATAAAATTTCTTTTCTTTTCACAAAATGACAATTACCTATTGTCATGTTTGACACATTGAAATAAATTTCCTTTCAATTATTATTATTATTTTTTTTT
>JAQFZO010001235.1:0-16889 GCA_034695885.1 Geophilus flavus
GCTGAGGAAACGAAAATGAAATCGCAAACGCATATCTGGCACGAAATAACAGATTACAGTGTACGTAACGAATCCAACGAGCACCAACACGGCATTGTAAGACCGATTTCCATTCACTCCTGACAACCGGACCGCCACAAACGCGCAGAATCGCACCGCGCACTCGAAAAAACACCAATAAATCGTGGTGGTCCATTGGCAGAAAAGGAATAAGAAAAAGAAAATCATGAAATTCAGCATTTCGAGTTTGTTTGGAAGCGGTTGCGACGGCTGTCGAACGGTTTTGGCGCCTACATTGACCTTCGAAATCATACTGAACTTGACTTTTGCTTTTGCGGGGATGACGTTGCTGTGGACCTCGACCGTGTACCCCTGCTTGCTGATCCCGGTGGAATCACAGTTCATTGAAATTACGGTTTGCTTTTGTTGCGCAGACATCTTAGCTAGAATGTGAGAAAAATGTAAATATAGTTTGATTTTTATTTTTACCTAAATTCAGTGTTGGCAAAGGCAAACCCACAACACAACTAAGTAAGATGCTATTTAGTTTAAATTTGTAGTTGGGTTAATTAATTTATCAGCTGAATATCCAGACTGAATATCCAGACTGTAAAAATATAAAAAAACTACAAAAATCCGTACAAACTTCGAAATTACTTAAAAATTCCTAAAATCATCTTTTTACGGAATATCGCCCTTTTATGAAAAACATTAAATATCGTTAGTTTTTGTCCCGATTTATATCCATAAAGTATCATTAGAAATAGATATAAAACCGCCAAAAGCATTTGAATTAAAATGTTTTTGAACAATTACCTGTTGTTGTTGTTGAAGAGATGATTCCGTTACAATGATGAAATTTGCACACGTGGTTGCTTTAAATGCCTTGCTCATTTGGTAATTCAAATATCTGCACCAAGTGCAAATTTGTCATTACGTAGTTAATGACTCACCCTAATCTCTTAATCCGGGTGAGATGGATAAGCTTCGAATTCCTTTAACCTTTTTGTGGTTTTATTTATTGTTTGAAAATATATTTACGGTACGTGATAAATTGAATTATTATGGTATTCAAATTAAATAAGTAGTTTTTTTCACTGCATAGACGCTGTGTTTATGTATGAAGTGAGTGAGCTACTTGGGCAAGAAACGTTTTTTTATTTTCATTTTTTTCATATTTTTTCATATTTTGCACCTGATGTCGCTAATCTCTTAATCGGTGAATACAAAAATGAGTAACAGGTATTTTAGCTGAAGCTCAGACTTTTATTTGCATTACTTTACAATTGTAAACAAGAATTTTCTTACATCAAAGAAGACATATTTTACAGCTTTAAAAAATATTTTCGGAACGGTTTCCTTAGAATCAGAAATATACACCTCTAAATACGAAGCATCCGGATTGTAATAACAAAATATGGTCCACAAAACGAACGTAACGAGTGCCATCAGTTCCACCTTAGTTTCACTGAAATACCGAACTTTATCCATTCGGAGCAGCCGGACGCACAAAAACTCGCAACATTGCACAAATTTACCGGAATGATGCCAATAAAAAATGGAAGACCATTTGCAGAAAAAAAATATGTAATAGGAAATCAATTTAGTGAAGAATTCGACATTGTCATAATCCTCCCTGAAATAGCGTTGAACTGGTTGCGGCGGCTGTTGAACGGCGTTATTGCTTAAGTCGTTGTTCGGCACTCTTCTCTGGACCACGTCCACTTCCACAATGATCCGCCTGACGAAATCACCGTGGCTTTGTTCGTTTAATGTCCATTGGTCTTGATTGTTCATTGAAATTATGTTTTGATTTTGTTGCGCAGACATCTTAACTAAAATATGAGAAAAATGTAAATACCGTAGTTTGATGTTATTTTGCCTAAATTCAGTCATATTCAGCGATGGCAAAGGCAAACACATGACTATAAGTAGCAATTTTTCGCTACCTAAGATGCTAAATTATTTCAACGAAAGTTGCAATTATGAAAAAAATGCTATTTAGTTTAAATTAGTGTGTTAAGATTTCGCACATGACGTGTCTTTCATTAGCCAACAAATATGTCGACTTTTCTAACGCTCTTTAATCGATTTTTGGGTAGAAAACGATAATAATCTGTAACTAAAACGACAAAAATCGATACAAACGACATTTTTACAGAATTTCGTAGTTTTTCACAGATTTTTTTTGTTTCTTTCTACTATCATCGTATTCGACCCGAAAAATCAATTAAAAGCGAGTGGAAATTGAAAAACATTAAAGATCGCCATTCGTTTTTTTTCCCCCAATTTATATCGATACAGTAGCTGCATTCAAAAACTAAAACAAATCTGTGTTTTAGTTGTGTTTTGTGTTTTCCACGTCACTTGTTCTCATTAAACTGAGAATTAATGAGAAATAAGTTACGCCTAAAACACAAAACACAATTTTTGTTTTAGTTTTTTGAATGCAGCTACTGTAATACGGCATGAAATATTTTTCCAATAACAAATTGAAAATTCACTGAATTTAACTTAAAACAATTCTTACCTGTTGCTGATTTACAGATGATTTCGTTACAATATAATTACAAACTTAAAAAATTTGCATGTGTGCTTACAGTTACACTAACTACACTGTTAGTTTAAGGTACCTTGCTGTTACACCTTTGGTAATTCAAACTTTTGCCGCCAAGTGCAAATTTTTATTTAATGACATGACTCATCCTTATCATAACATAATGTCTAGATAGCAAAAAATTTCTAAAATGTACCGCTAGTTTAAAAAATAAGTAAAAAATCGCAAAAAATTTCTTTTTTCAAAAAATGTAAATTAAAAATATAAATGAAGTATGTGATAAAATTGTAACTGTAAATACTGTCTAAAAGTATTTTAATGGAAAATTCTTTAAAAAAAAAATTGGAAATGATTGAACCAACCGGAAGTGTTCACAAAACCCGCTCCAAAGTCCAAATTACTTACAAACAACCAATTGAAAAACAACACAATTCACCAAAGAAATCCAACCTAAAGGACACTTCCGGTCAAAGCTAACCATCGACGGAATTTTACTTCCACCCAAAACAAAATCAAACAAAACTCATCCGGAAGTGCCAACACATCTCCCATCAAACTTTCCAACTCCCAAATTCGATGACCCAACCTTTATAACTTCGACTACAATGGCCAAACATGATCTGTAAAACACAAAATCAAAACAAACTTCTTAAAAGATGCAATCCCATATATTCAAGTCAAATGCCTCCATTATGTTGGAATGACTGACTGTGAGTCAATGCCAAGTGGAAATAAGTACCAGTACCATAGACAAAACCGGAAATCCCAACTATAGACTCACTTAATTCCGCATGAAAATTTAACACCAGATGTCTCTGGAGACCACCTGCACACATTTCTACCGACCGAAGACGATTTTACAATGGGAAAATAGAAATCGGGAAATTGGTCGATGAAAAAATAAAACATGTAAATTTTATGTCGATTGCGCATCAAAATGTAAGAAAAATGACAAATGAAATATATGGAAATCTGATTTTCTTTTTATTATTATTATAATAATTTTTTTCTCTTTTATTTCGGTTATAAAAAAAATTCATTGCATTTCTCTATGCGTGTGGGGAAAAAAATTGACATTTGTCGATGAAAATGTCATAAGTTGAGATTGAAGCGTCGAGGAAAAAAAAGTGGAAGTCGGACCCTGGAGAGTTTTCATCTTTTTCATTATGTTTTCGGGGTTTGAATTTTAGATTTCACAATTGGGATGGGGGAAAAATTCGGTGAATAAATGTTATTGTTATTCAAAAGACGTAGGTTCGTGAATAGGTGGAATTTTAATACGACCGCCCAGTCTATTTAATGTGTTTTTATGTAAGGAATGAAACCACAATTATAGGAGACTAGAAAGATAAACAAATCACGTTATTTTGGTTTTTTTGATTTTTTTTTTTTTTGGGTGGTTGTAAACAAATTTGTTTATGAGGTTTGCACCATCTGGTGGTAAAATTTTAAAAAATTTAATTGTTTGAGGAAATGTTGTGAGTTGATTTTGAATGAGTGATTTGAAAGGGAATGAAATTATGTCATGAGAATGAGAATGATGAAAGTCTAGTTCAGTTGTGAAGGTTGGTTTTTATTTCATCACATCTGGAAATCAATTTCCTGTTCTGTTTATGAAATCATGTGCAAATTTCATTAGAAAAATTAAAATTGAACTTTAGTTGTGAAAATCATGATTCCCAATCACAAGTGAACTGGAATTTACAACTCAAATTGACCATTTTCCTCACTTGTTAGGCCAAATTCAAATTAACAGAACTGGAACTCGGAAATGAAATTTCATTCCACTTCCTCCTGAAAGATCATTATTCAAAAGTAAACTGGAATTTCACTAGGCCTCTCCCAAATCCCCCCAAAAAAACCTTGGAAAATAATTTTGAGCCATCATCAAAGGCAATGATAGGACGTTTGTTATCAACACAATGTAGGGCAATGATGGGCGGTTCCTTTGATGTTTTTTTTGATGTTTTTTTAGAGTTGCTAGTGACCATTGCCATTATCAAAGTATACTGGATAATGTAGGCTATGGTATCAACGTGCTGAATTTGAGAGAAAAATTTATGAGAAGACAATAACCAAATAAAATTAGCTGTATTTATTAAAACAAACCAAAATCCCAGTAAAATATATACCATGTTGACTGCAATTGTCTATAAATCACAAAAGAATTGAAAAACCTAAGTAAAAAACTAAATTAAAATCAAATTTTTCTATTAAAACCACACAAATTGATAAAACCAATTACCCTTGACACATCTGCAACCTCCGATAACTACCAAACACGCAAACTTAAAATCCAAAAGAAAGTGATAAACAGTAAAAGCAACCAAATAAACATCATTTCATTACATTACAAAAAACCAGAAACTGGAAAATACGAGAACGAGGTTTTGATAACGTTTTTGGAAGAATGTATTCTGTTTCTGTTCAACAAGGAGAAGTGTATTATCTACACTACTTCATAAAAGAGGGGCCAGATCGTTTGAGGACTTGAGAACAGTTAACAATGAGCTGTGTGCAACATTTAAGGATGCATGTACAATTATTAAAATGAATTTATTAAAATATGGTGCTTTTGTCATCAAATGTCCATGACTAAAAAAGGTGTGACCAAACCTTAATCGACAATTTGATTCGACGCCTAGCAAATGCTATAGACCGAGAAATTCACAACATCGTCCGATTACGTAAAAACGGGTTAACATCCTCAAGGGTCAGCCAGCCTCAACCAAACCATCAAACTCGTTTCTTTTTTTTCTTTATATAAAATTTTTTTCCCATCACACCAGTGGGTGGCGCGACGATCGATATTCCGTCTCCTCCTCCTCTCACACACATAAGGAAAAGCAACGATTAAGATGAGCAGTGGTTTGCTCCTAATAAATCGTTTGAAGGCGTAAAAAGGTGAATCGTGCTTGTAATATTCATTTAAGACGATTCGAAAAATCTTTAACGGAACAAGAGATCGAGCACGAGAGAGAGAAAATAAAAAAAAAATAAAGAAAAAGGGGTTTTTAGGATCCGAGTCGTTGGAATTGGCCATAAAAGGACCGGCCATCTGGTAGCAATGGAGCAATTTTCCTTCTCGATTGGCCACTCAGTGCACATCTCGAGTCTTTACAAACCTTAGTAAACGGTCGACGAAACAAGTGGTTTCGACATTGCGCTTTACTGTCGCTTGCAAACTAAGAAATTTAACTTAACTTTGCGCAGATGGTCGAATCCGAATTTCCTTTTACTCGCGTTGTTGGCCTCTTTTTTTTATTTTTACGCTCGATTGAGGTTTATCTGTGCGATTAAAAGTGAAACCTGTATTTAAAATTGTGAGATTTGTGTCACGAGTATACAAAAGGTTGGAATTTTGTTTTGTTTTGCTTTGTTTTGTTTGTGTGGTTGGGTGGTTTTGATTTTGATTTTTTGGTCGGTGGAATGACGGTTGATATCCTTGCCGAGGGCAAGGTTGTCACTCGGGAAAGCTGTGAACAGGTTACGTAATTGTTATTGGGTAGGGGGGAAAGGAGTGAGTGAGGATTTGATTTTTAAGTAGCGGTGACATCAATGATTTTTTTTTTTTTTTGGATAAGGTTTTATTTTTGGGACGTGATGGAATGAGTGGGAAGTTGTGTGTTTGTTTGGTGGTTTGTTTGTTTGTAATGGGAAGGTGGTTTTCAGGGAACTTCCGGTTGGGTTTGGGGTTGGGAGTTTAGGGAAGTGGAGTTGGTGGTGGGGGGGTATTGGGTGGTGGGTTTTTTGGGGGTGTGAAGCGACCGGAAGTGGTGTTTTCAATGCGGTTTAAATGGGAGTGTGGGATTAGTTTTTGTTTTCTTGTTATGGAAATGGAATTTGGAGGTGATTTAAGTGACACTTCCGGTTTGGTTTGGGAGTTGAGAATTTAAGGACGTGGAGGTGGCGGTTGAAAGTGTTGAATCCTGAATTTTCAGAGGTCTGAGAAAACCGGAAGTGTTGTTTCAACGCCTTCAATCTTTGGATTTTAAAAAAAAATTTAAAAGTTTAAAAATTAAATAAAAAAACTGGATTAAGCCATTGCCTTTTCTGCATGGTTTGTAATTCCTAATGAATTGCGAAACGCTTCGGTCGAACCACAACTTATTCCTCCATGCAACCTCTTCCGGTTTTCAGCAAGTCAGGTGACAAAACTATGAAAAAAATCTGCATAGACGCATTGCACGACTTTGCTTGGGCCTATCTAGATGATATCGTAATCGTATCGTGGCAAAACTGAGACCCCTCGGTACGCACCCACAATTCAATACATAAGAATTTTCGGCAACGGTGTAGAACGGGTAACATTAATGGTACCTACGTAAACCTAACCATTGTATAACTATGGCTTGTTTAGGTTAAGTTAGGTTCCATTTTTGATCCCCGTTCCACACCATTGCCGAACTTTCTCACCGACTAAACTGCACTCTTTAAAAAAAGGCCCGACACGACCGTGCAAGTTTAATCGGCCCTTGCGCAGCCATAATTATTAAACGAATGTATTTTTAGCAGTGTGTGAGTGTGTCCTTTCATTCAAAATTAAAGACAAGTGTTAAGCTATCTCGGTTCTTGCTTGCCTGCAGCGGGCCCCGAGGGCCGCGTGCGAGATCATTTCCACGAATATTGAATGTTTCTCCGCAAAACTCATTAAAGTGCAAGCCACGACAAAGCTCTTTTCTCTTGTCGAGTTTTGTGAATTACAAAATAAGCTGAAGTTGTGCCGAATGTGTTGCTGAGAAAGGCAATGGAATGGGATGGAAGGGGAGTGTGGAGGTGGCAGCAGCGCAAGCTTAAGTAGGCATAGAGCTGAGTGGAATTAAAATGCGGGCAAAACAAGCAGAAATATTTTCTAATTTTCATATTTAGAAAGTCGTGTTAGTTAAAGCTGGAATAAGGGTTGGGTTTTTGGGGAATGTTTTTATTTTTAATGATGTTGTTGGGAGTTTGTGTTTTGTTTGGTGGTGTGGAATGAATGGGGAAATGATAAAGATGAATTGGGTTTATTTTCATGTGTCGATTTGGGCTGGTTGGTTGGTTGGTGGGGTAAGTGATGAAGTGTTTTTTTTTTTTTTTAAATAATAAATGGGGGCTGGGGTGGAAATGAGTTTGCCTAGTGGTGGAATTTGGTGTTAAAATATGTGTTTGGTCGTTTGATGGTTGTTTATTGGAAGTAAATGAGCGATCTGATGTGATGTTGAGGAATTTTTGTCGACGGATTTTGAAATTTTTACTTTTTTCCTGAGGGTTGTGATATGCCGCTTTTTAAATCTGATTGAATCTGGTAAATCTGACTGATTCATACTAAATCTGTTTAATCACAATATTTAATCACACAAAATCTATAGAATCTTACTGAATTCATTGAATCTGACTGAATGTATTAAATCTGACTGCCTACTGAATCTGGTGAATCTAATTAAATCTGACTGACTCGATTAAATCTGGTGATTATTTGACTGAATATCTGGTGAATCTATCTGAATCCAGATAAATTAACAATGAAAAAAGTTAGATATACGTCCCATAATTTGGGATTTTGTAAAGATTTTGAAACATTCTTGTGATTTAAAGGATGTTTGGATCCTTCGAAAAAAAATTTTCGAAATATCTTTACAAAAATTTCAAAATCCTGTAAAAATAGAAAATTTTAAACACCTTCCCGACATCGATTTTCATGTCTGTCACCTTTACTTACTACGCATCACTTTCAAAATGTCTCATCTCACACGACATCACCCAACCCAACCCAATTCCAGGATTATATGAAAAATTCCATATTTCCCTCACTTCAACACGTCCAAACCCAATTTTTACGCATTTTAATCCATCCCCACCACACGATACGATACATCTCATTAATTATACACAAAACACCCTCAAAATTTTTTTTTAAAAAAAATTACACGAATTTGATTGATGTGCGCGACATTAAACGTAGCGTAAAAACCGTCACTTAATCGAAACTTTATGATTTGTAACATAAATTTTTTTTGAGTGGATGCCAAGATCGGCGATAAAAAAATGAATTTGGAGTCAAAAATGATTCGTTGGCAATTTTTTCTTTCCCCTCGACATTCGTACGTTTGGAAATATCGTGTACATATGCGAGAGCAACGGAAAACCCGTTAACGGTATAAATGAATTTTTAAAAAGCATTAAAATACGTTTCTTCGGTTTTTCGAGGTTTGTTTCGGCCGCTTCGCATCACGACGACTGTGTCTCGTTTGCATAATTCGGTTCCGTAGGAAAATCCATGTGGAAAAAGCGAGGAATATGTAGAAATGTTTGGATATAAATTTTTCAGTGGTTTGTTTTATTCGTGATGCCAAAACACGGGAAAGATATCTAAAATTGAACTCCGGAGGAAGACTGAGCCAGGAAAGGTGAGTCGAGTGGTGAATACTGACTGTTCATATTGTGTCACGAGTTGTGTAATTTTTCCCTTGAAATTTGAAGAAAAATTTTAGAAAAAACATTTTTAGCTACGGTATTTTAATTTTATAAAAATTTTTTTAAATTTTTTTAAATTGAGAACTTTTTTTTTCAATTTTACAAATTTTTTTTGTTTTTCAAAATTTTTTTAAGTTTAGAAAAAATTTTTTTTGGTTTTTTAATTTTTTGTTTTGAATGATGTATGCAAGACATGGATGAATTTTTATTGTGGGTTAAAAGCAGCTGTTAGGAAAGATAAATTTTTTATTTTTTTTATTTTTTATTTTAAGATTTATGATTTATGTTTATTATCAGGTTTTAGTACTCTGCAGATGCTAATTTAACAGTAGCTGCGTTGTTAAATGCATAGTCGGTGTGATAAGGTGGATGTCGGTTCTCTGGTGGGAATGGCTCCGGATGGAAATTTTTACTCTGGTCGTTGTGGTTTCAACTTTTCAAGTTGGGTGTGAGTTGTGACATCAAGAATGAAAGTTCTCTTGATTTCAAAAAAAATACTGTATAATAATCATTCTGATAAAAATTGATCAAGGAACAACAATAACAATAACAGATAACCGACCTGTGAACAACAATGATTAAAAATGATATCACCAAGATAGAAAATAATTGTTCTTTTATTTTTTGCTTTTTGATTGTCATTAGTCAACCTTAATTTAATTTTGTTGTAACTATTTTAAGAGACAAATATGCATGGGCATATCTGGATGACATAGTAATTGTATCGATCTGCCGATACAGGGGGAATCCATCTCGGTGCCACAGGCGAACACTTCCGGTTAACTACCAATAAAGGGATATTTCATGAACACTTGTTTGTACCACACTTTATCTCGATCAAGATCCTCAACGAAAATTCCCACCTTTTTCCAAACCGGAAGTAGAATTTCACCTTCGGTGCGGTACCTTTAAAACTGCGCGCGCGGCTCCGATTCCCAATAATACAACCCTCCACCCCCCCTAGCGGCCACAGCAGTGATTAAATCCACAATTAAATTGCTAAAAGCACTCCAGATTCCAACGGTGATGTCCCTCATTTTATGACACAGCGACGTGAATCGCATCGCTAATACCCGATTGCCAGCCCTGTTTCACAGGAATCCAAACAAACACAAGCCTTATTAAAATTTCCATCACCTGACAACAACGGTTTTTCCCTTCCACGACATCCAACAAAGAAACAAACCACAAATACTTAGGAATTCCGCATTTCCAAGTAAAAGAGACGTTTTATTGACACTACTACTGTACTAGCAACCAAGGGATGATTCGATTTTGATGTTTCTTTCTCACCGTACGCAGTCTACGACCAATAAGAAGAGATGAAATCTGTCGTTTTTTTGTTCTCTTCTCGTATGAGGTCGCGAGACCTTCGTTGATGTTGCGCCTAGAGAATAATTCCAAGTATTTTGATGATGTTTTCGGATGGGATTTGCAGCAATTGCTGCCGTCGCTGTCTCTTTTACGAATGTCGTTGCAAGTAGAAAGGATGACGACCAAGTTGGTCGTAGACTCGTGGATGAAAACCGTCTACCAGTCACTCCGATTGGAGGAAGAGTGTCTAGAAGGAATGCGGCCTGAGAAATCGAGATAAGAATGTGGGATGTCGATGGGAAGATTTTATTCGGAAGTGTGTATATACTTCTTCGGGGAAAGTGACTCTGGTGGTCTGGAGATTCGCAAGACAAAGAAAAAATTTAAGTTGATGCGAAATTGAAATGACCGCAGACTCGAGGCATTCGAAAGGCATTTTAGGCACCCATGCCTGCTTGCGTGATGCCATAACCGATCGAAACATCAGTCTTGGACTGAGACTGATGCTATATTCAGGCTTGAACCACTTTTGGAGAAAGTTATGGTTGATTGATTATGTCTGGCAAAATTGCAACTTACACAATGAAAAATTAAACATATTTGAGATTTGTGACGTCATGTCTGGTCATATTGGAACGACTTTTCTACATCATGAAATGATGTGAACAAGGTGTCGGTCGAAGAATTGACCAACATTTGTTGTTTTATGGACATCCTGGAGTATGTGTTTTAACATTACTGGATTTGGTACAGTTTCACACTGCATTAGCCGACTAGCAGTGGAATAAAAGTTCTATGGAACCCGAGGAATAATCCGCGACAATGGTAGCAATCGGAATCCTGGGATTCTTAGTGTGGGCTCGTCGCACATTATTACGTGAGCTGGAGATTCAACTATACTAAAGGAGAGAGGTGTTGTTGAGTCGGGAGCATGTCACCAAGGTCGATAGAGAATCATAGTATGAGGTCTAGCCATCCGAAGTACTTTCTCGACGACCGACAAGCCTCACGTATATAGATTTGTGATCTCACGCTGAAAATTTCACGGCTAAAACGGACACAAATGTGCGCTAACACACACACTATTAGACTACAAGTCCATTCTACGGAGGCTTTGAATTACATTATGATTTCAACAGCATTTAAGCACTTCATTTCATGTATCTTTGTGTTTACCCACCCTTTAAGTGCAATGTTACCGAGAAACACCATTGTTTCATAGTATATATTGCAATAATACAGCAGAATTATGATTATCATCATTGCACTTTCATAAAGCCCTATAGAATCGTTCTCCGATCGGGTTCTCTTACAAAGACTATGCGAACTAATAATGGCCCCAGTCATTATGTTTCAGTATTTTCCAACATAATGCAGGAGGCAAAGTTGCTGGAAGGATGTAATTCACATCCAGCCAGTTAGCGAAGTGTGCAGTGAAGTGATTATCACCAAAATCATTCCACACTTGCCACCGACAGAGGGCGCAGTGTCAATAACAGCTTGCAGCCATTCTTGTATCTCCAGTTCCTTCGAAAACTGACCAGGGGACATGGATTGCAGGCTTCCAGCAAAGTGTGCAATGCAATAACAAAATGAATATACCGTTGATAAAGTATTCATCGATTTCTGGCCACCAGGGGGAAGGCTGCAATGAGAAAATTGAAACCCCCAGATATCCAGTTTTAACTCGAGTTGCTGTTTATGCAGGAGCAGCTTCTTAAGGTCAGTGTTAGTGAACCCTTCCCATTGTGTTGGCCATGTAATTGGATACAGGATTCACTACAACAGGAAAGATTTTGCTCTATAAAAATCATTTTAAAACACCAACATCAATTTTTATGGTGCAGTAAAAGCTCATATGTTATAAACAGCATAAATATATGTAGAAAAATTCAAGTAAGCCTATTTTTACAATGAAAAATATGGAAATTCCAAAATTTGGTTGAAGAATTTGAATTTTAACTCAATTCTGATTTAACCAAACCGTAAACTTGTGGGTTTTAAAAGATTTTTGGATTTTTTGGTGTTTTTTTTTAGGGTGTTTTGGATGTTCTTTAGAGGTTTTGATGGCTTTCCAGTGGTTTTGGGTATTTATATCTATCATCTAGATGGGGAAAATTGGATCAAAAACCGCTGGGATGCAAAACTACCCAAAAAAAACTCCCTAAAACGACCCAAAATCCCCTTAAACACCCTAAAACCCATCCAAAAACATCCGAAACATCGAAAAACCATGGTTTCTAAAAAAAAAAACCAAATTACAAATTATCCAAAGTCAAATTACTGACCTTTTACTGCAAGATACACCAAAATAGTAATTAACTCATCAATTAACCCACTGATAATGAAAAAAAAAATTTTTCTTTTCCAAAATTTTTTTTTTTCAAATTTCCCTTATGTCTTAATGGAGAGTAATTAGCAGTGCAACTATCAAATCTCCACTCCCTCCACTCCACAACCTTTTCCCATTTTTCTATCCACTTAACCTCACACACACAAGAAAATTAGTGGCTAATGTTTGTTACTTCCACCTCTTAATTCCTCGTTATTACCGAGATCAGTGCAAACTGTATCTCCCGGTAACCCATTTGTATCAACAGAATTTTCGGATAATGACACTCCGAGTGCAGATTCCATCGATTGCCACATCAACCGTGAAAAGCAGAACGAAGGACTCGAAAAGTGTCACACGTGTCGCCTCACTCGCCTGACCGTTGTTCTTTGCAATTCTTTTTATTTTTTTCATTTTTTGCCTCAAACCCCCCCAAAAACGTGAAGTTTCTGCGATTCGCTCCAATGGCGACCTCTGGTGGGAGATTTTCTCCTTATTTACACAATGGGAGTGGAATCGATGAATCTTTTTATGATTATTTCATCAAATTTTATATTTATGAATTATAACCATTGAATTTCATCTCGTTATTGATTTCTTACATCGTTTGTTTGTCGTTTCAAGCCGGTTTCATGCGAAGCCAGATTGTGGTCTGGATCGGTTTTTTTTATAGATGAAATACCGAGTGATTGGAGTTGACGAAGCTCAATTTTTCTCAGATTTATCTAATATGAGTGACAGACTGGCGAACGAGGGCAAGATTCTACGTAGTAATATCGGGTTTGGATGCTTCATTCGAAAGAGAAATGTTTGAAATTTTTTTAATCAAGGAAATAAATACAAAAAAATCACAGAAAAATGGAAATTTGATGTTAAATTGTAACAAAAAACATCAAGTCGCATAAATAATTTATTTAGTGCACAATTAGGCCAGAGTATAATTCAAGGAATTGTTTCTTTTGTTGTTTCCTGCAACAGTTAATGGATACATCCTTGACTGAAACGGTCGAGTGACTTTAAGGGTACACAAACACACTTTCCTCATGGCTACATGCGTGCAGTTAATTCCATCAAACGTTAAGAGAGAGAGAGAGAGAGAGAGAGAGGAAAAAGTGATTGCCTCTTTATACGTCTCTATATTCCACATGATTTGTCAACTTTCTTCGTTGTGCGTAGAGCCATCTGTAGAGAGAAATGGGATGATATTTCCAAGATTAAAGAGACTCTAATTTCTCTGGGAATATAGGAATAAGTTGCTTTTACCCAAAACATATGGCTGGTAAGAGAGCCAAAACGGCACTCATGACATATATTGCTCCGGGAAAATCGAGTCGAGTCGCATTGTACACTTGGGTGAACATGATCGAGCCGAAGGCGGGCATGGCGGCTTCTGCTGCACTCATGATCGCGATTAATTTGCCTGAAACGGAATCATAAAGCCCCAGAAAACGGAGCCAAAGGTAAGACTTTAAATCATTGCGAGGATGCTAACTGTACTATCGAGGAATGCTAACTACTATGCTATCGAAGAATGCAGGGATGCTAACTACTATACTATCGAGGAATGCTAACGACTATGCTATCGAGGAATTCAGGGATGCTAACTACTGTACTATCGAGGAATGCTAACTACTATGCTATCGAGGAATTCAGGGATGCTAACTACTATTCTATCGAGGAATACTCGCCTTGTTCTTCGGGCGAAATGATTTTGGACATGACCGTCCTCACTATGGTGACGTTCATTCCGCTGATTATGGCCAAGGGAGTTGCTGGCGAAAGTGAAACAAATGGGAGAATGAGAGCGATGCATAAAAAACACGCAAACTTTATTCTTCCCTCCCCTTTCCATTACCTGCAAAGAGAATCCATCCCTGTTTGCTAATTGCAATGATTAGTTCGGTTGCGACTTTGGTCAGAGCGCTGAGCAAGCCAATGATGAGGTCGTTCATTTGAAGTCTTAATGACATGAAGGGCATGACTAATGACAAACCTTGAATGAAATTGACTGAGTGTTATTTAGGTGTTTTAACACTTGGCACACAACTTGTTATTTCACCTAGGAAACACGCTATAAATGTACAGGTGGAATAATTGCTATATGTAACTTCGTCCCATTCGAATTTCCATCTGGCGTATAAATACGTGATGTTGTATTCGGCTATAAAAAAAAAAGAAAGTTGTAAATTTTAAGTGATGTTATTACGGGTCATAACTGTTTGGGAAAATGGTTGTAATTATATAGTGGGTTTTATGTTTAGTTTGTGGCGGCAAGTTTTTTTCTGCTGCAATCGAGTTATAAAACTCCAATTCACATGAAACAGCGCTATTCGTTGGACCGAAGGTAAAAACAATCTTCGACGGTGAGTTAAGACTAGCGACAATTGACTTGTCCAAAGGTTACTGGCAAATCGAATCGAAAGAATGTCATACGAGTTGCTCGCTGTGACCTAAGATATGTTTCTGGACTTCCCTGGCAGCAATACTGGGAACTAACAAAGCAGCCATTTTTTTATGGAGAGTACTCTTTTTCCCAGACAACAAGAAAACTGTGCCGCATGCCCCGTAATCAAAGACTGCACATCACAGTGTTTAATTGGTAATTAGCATTAGTAAAAAAAAAAAGTAAAAACTAGTTCCGAAAGTTACAAAGGTGCCAATTGGTATTCCTGCAACTTTTCGCTACCGGCCTAATTACCAGTTAAAGACAAGAACAAATTTCTGCGAATGGGTAATGGAGAAAACATCAATCATGTTTTTCAATCATTCATTTTCATTCATTCATTCATTCATTCTCACACATTAAACTTACCATACAAAGGCAGAAAACTGATGGCTGCAACAGCTATTAGCAGGAAAAGGTGCAATCTGCCATTATGTTCTCGCTTCTTCAACAATGCTGCAAAAATCTCTTTGACATTGTTCAAGTTAAAGATGGATAGATACTTGGAAACTCGTCCTGTGGGTCGACTCCTGGTCTCCCTGACGAAAATTATTATGTACAGAAGAGTTATGATGTACAATCCAACGTTTACGGCATAAACGGTGATGTAACCAAAGATATCGAAGATGTAACCACCGCCGGAAACTCCTATTGGAAGTCCACAAAGGAAAGCTGCCTATGGAGAGAAAGATTTCCTGTCGGTCAGAAGTCACTTCTGATGCAGCATGACATGCATGATGCGCATGCGCACACAAGGGAGAAGTGACTTACACTTATTTCACTTTTTTACTTGTTTCAAAATTACTTTTTAGAGTTATGACGCAAAAATCGTCACGTTCGGTTTTATACCTGTATGAATCCGAATCTGATGGTTTTTTGTGAGGGTTTTGTGATGTCGGCTATGTAGGTAATGGCTCCTGTCATGACGCTGCATATGTTCCCACCCAATGCGTAGGGAAGCGATGCCGCCAGAATCCACCAATTGTCCAGTTCGGTGACGTAGTATGCATTGAAGATCATCATGACCATTCCCAACAAACCGCCCACAGTTGGCAATGTCAACAAAAGTTTGCGTCCGTGATTGTCGCTCCAAGTTCCTATGAAAACCGACCATACGACAGTTGGCATGTTTTCCAGCAATGTCTGATATAAAAAATACAAATATAGCATTGACAAGTGAACTGGAATTCGAATAGTCTTATCTTCCTTCAAACTGGAAACTCACACTCCTTTTGGGAAGTTCCAAAAAAGTGGGCTACCCTGCCGTCTTGCAATTTTCAATCGATTTCCAGTACACTCCCAAATAACATTTTTTTTTTTTATCCAATTTTTTTCAATTTTCAAAACGCAAAAAAATCGATACGATCTCATATGTACTCGTATAATCGATTCATATTAAAACGCACCTTCGGTTTCGCTCGAACGGACAACACGATGCGACTCATCGATTCGAACGGAGAGGAAACGCCGCACACACAAACGCAGCGTTAATTTCCTGCCCTTGCAATCTAATGACTCGCATTCTGTTTGCCCCCCGTGACAAAAGGCGTTAAATACACACCTTATACAACACGAAATCGGTGGCCAGATTCTGCGCATGCTCTTCCAACGTCTTGTTGCTCGTGAGGTTACGACAGACCGAATCCGGGTACTTCATGTCGATCAAACAATATTTACGAATTATGAGCGACTGCGTCGTGATCCCGCTCAAAGCAAGAGATATGGTGAAGAGGAAAACAGCCGGTTCCACCGTAACGTTACGAAATAACGTAAGAATTCGCGTTTTCACG
>JAQFZO010001236.1:0-16886 GCA_034695885.1 Geophilus flavus
GTTCTGAGGCAATTGCCAATATTCATTTGTTACTAATCATAGTATTAAGCTTTCTTTTGTTGTGTAAGAACCATTAACACACGTGTTCTCATGAGAAATTTTGTTTTAAAACTGCCAAGAGTGGTTATTGATTGTCATTTAATTTGGATTTTTGTGTCATACGTTTCTGGAATAAATTGTAATTTTTTCGAGTTAAATGACTGGTCAATTGACACTAAATAATCAGACGTTGATGTCTTGACCTCAATGCGAAAAACCCGCTAGTACGAAAAAAATGCTTGTCATTTACTTGTTCGTACTAACAGGTTAGGCTTAGGACTATAATTTGATCACAAAGCATGCACTGTTATCAATCTACAGCGAAATATCCGATTCGATCAATGGGCAAAAACTTTTTTAGAGGAGCAGTGCAGTGAAGATGATAAGGACACTTCATACCAAGGTGACACTGCATAGCAGTTCAGCAAACATCTTAAATAAAAAATCGTAATTATGGGAAAGATCTGAACCCGACAGATTGACTTTGTATATAGGGGAAATTGCTGTTTGATTAAACCACCATACACAGCGAGGTCGAGCTATGGAAGAGGTCCATCTCAAGAACGCCAACAGCAGCAAGCGATAGCGAATTACCCGCCTCAATATCTACATCTGCAAAGCGATCGAAAAGCCTCGTGAGTTCCTGATGCTTATCAAGAAGGCAATCGACGAGACATGATTTTGCCTTAAGGTCTACTGGGGAGTAATGGATTATCTGATGAATTATCCGATAAATCTTAGACAAATGCCGCCAATGCTTGGCCTCATATGAACTACAATGGGAATTACTAATTGCAAATTAGCAATACTTCTTTATTATCATGTGATAAGGCAAACTTCAGTTTGTAACTAGGAAACGTAATAACAAACTACGGTACGTACCCTATGTTATTTATAAATGTATTTTTGTAAATAAAATTGATTATAAGTTGTTATTTCTCTCATGAAAAAAAATTATTGATTTTGTTATAAATGAATTTTCAATTTTCAATTAAACTTGAAATTTTTTTATATCAACGGCAAATTACTTTCTCGTTTCTCCTTTTCACCTTCTTGGCCTACTTTCACAATTGCACATCACGAGACGTCTTCACTTTCATTCATTTGCATTTCCCGATTTCATCACACGAGGGCGAAATTGCATTTGTAGAAAATGGCGGAAACCACAGTAGCACGTGTGCAGCTAGCCGTAGATAAATTTCTAACTGATATTGATAAAATAAGCTTGCGAAAAACGCAGGTAAGGTATTATTAATCACAGAATTGTTCGTATTAATTACATACAATTTTTTTAGGCAAAGATGCACCAATGTGCTCTGAAATGCTGCCAAAACGAAGACGCCTCTCTCGAACAAGTTCAATCCTGCGTGCAAAATTGTTCTATACCTTTATCGAACGCCCAAAATTATGTTCAAACTGAAATGAATTCCTTTCAAGTATATCAATTTATCAAAATTTATTAAATACCTATTCAAATTTTTATTATCTTACGATTATTTTTAGGATCGCTTACAACGTTGTGTATTGGAATGCCAAGACAAAGTAAGGGATAAAATTGGACCTAATACCAGCGAATCTGATGTGATGGTATATCGTGGAGATTTTGAAAAATGTGTAGACAAATGTGCTGATACGCATATCAATTTATTGCCTTTAATGTTTAAACGCATGAAGGAAACATTAGCTAGCCAAACTAGTCAGAAATAGTTTTATTAATGTATAATTAATTTGTTTAATGAGAGTTATTTTGTTGAATTCGATTTGTAACTGCCACTTCGTTGAGAATATCATTTAGTCTCTTGAGGTACCGGTTTAGTTCGACGGGATCAGAATCGGGTTGATCATCGTTTTTGCTGTTATGCAGTAATTTTACTGCATTAACATATTCGAATTCTGTAAACTGCCGGCCTTGATCGACTATTTTGTTGAACAAATCCTGTAAATTATAGAATTGCAATGTTATTCAAATTAGGAAAAAGAAAAATAATTTATTTCACACACCTCGATCGACATGTAAAGCAATTTGTAGTATTCACGAGCATGGTCTAGCGCAACTTCCCGAGAAGCGGTGATATTCGTTAATGTTTGCTGAATTGCGGAAATGTTTATGCACCTATAAGTATAAAATTTCATTTAAAATGTAATTTTTTTCCCTTGTCAAATTTTTTTGTGAAGAAATTACATTTTCTTAATTCCATTTTCGTTAATTCGTTTAATCAGCTGTAAACTGTTGATCAGGATGCTTGCAATTAACTGGCCCAATCCTTCGAATACATATCTGTAAAAAAAATAAGTGTGCTTATTTTATATAAATGAAACGATGTAAACTTTCGAGTCATACCTGCACTTCCTGGGTTGTAAACTGGTTGAAAGCGCTGAATCAATACAATTCAAATCCCTCTTGAGATTGCTGATTTCACTGTCCGAGTTCTGTGAGCCCATCCAATTAGCGAAATAACCCTTTCAAAATATAGTTTTAAAAACATAATTAGTTTCGGAATAAAACTGACACTTACAAATGAGATTCACCTGTTTAAACAGTGGCAAGAGATAGTAAAAGCAATGAACCCTAACTTCCAAATGCAGTATCAAGAGGCATTTGTCCGCCAAATCCATAAAATCACGCGCAACTTGTAACAGTGACCTAACGAGAACGGAACACAATTTAAAATAAACACTAGTAAATTTATCTTTTCGGACAAACTAACTGAATTGTATTGTCAGCAACGGGAAGAATGTCCTGCAAGCGATACAAACAATTATAATTTGTATTGAAATGCATCACAGAAACCTACCAAAACAGGTGTAGTCGGTGTGGAGCCTGAAGAACCAGAACTATTAGGCAAACTCAGAGCAAATTTAGACACTTGATCGCCAAACCATTCCTGAAACACAATTTTTATTACACAAGTATTAATTAAAAATGATTTCAATGATGAAAGTGTTTTACCAAGCTTTCTTGCAGCAAGGCTAATACTCTGAGCAACGCAACGTCCGATAGAATTTCGTGTAGAGGAATGGCAGTGAATCCAATATTTTCTATCAACATGTCGGATTCTTTAAGATTTCTCTGTTGAATTTCTTCGTGCGATTCTTCGTAATCTGGTGTTTTATTATTTTTAAGTTGTTGCAAGTTTTTCCAGTTTGGCAACGTCCTCAGAAAATGACTGATGTTTTCGTCTTGTGCCCATGTTGCGCTAATAATTCGCTTTTCGGCCGACTCCGGTTGAACGACGTCTGGGGAATGGAATAATAATTAATTAAAAAAATTACTGCAGGTATTTAATTTGTATTAAAAATACTTCTGAATGCCAATTCGCACATATCCCTGTAATTTACAAGAATGCTGCAAATCATGTTGAGAAAATTCTCCGAATAATGAGGTAAATGGTGGCACATGAGTTGTTGTAACTCGTGGATGCTCCTTTCGGTTATCACCGTGCTCTGCAACAAGGGCATCGAAACGTTCAATGTTTTCAACATTTTAGGATCTGCCAACAGCCAAGCGTCTAAACCTGTGGAAAATAACAATTGAATCATGTTTTGGTAAATTAATTTTTATCGTTTTGTTTGTACTTTTGTTTGCTTCATCCATGTTATCAGCCATGTCTTCTTGAAGTCGAACCAAAAAAATGTCCTTTACATAATCAGTAAGGAATGTATGTAAAATACATTGGCTTCTGTAATCGCTAAGAATTAATACCTTATATGATTTAATTTGTAATTTTAATAATTATTTTAATTTTACCCTTCTAAATAACCTAAAGTGCTCTCAATTTCAGTGACGAATTTCATCAACGGCTTGAATATAACTAGAAAATAACGAAAGAAATATTAAATACTACTATTTTTAGCAGAAAATAGCAAAATAACCTGTAATATTTTGTTGATCTGGACATGTAACCAGTAGTTTTTCTTGGAAGTTGTTGTCCGAATTATTCACTTCAGACTGAAAATGTAAAAAATTATATTATCAGTCTGAAGAACTTTTGGGAGTAAAATAAAAAAAGTAAATTACTGTGCTGAATTTTGGCTCCTGTGAATTTTCAGTGGATGATTGCACCTTTGCATCAAATCTAAACAGTCGTTTCTTTGAAATAAAACACGATTAGTCTAAATCAGTCACTAAATCACACTTGACAGTTTTAAATTTACATTTTTCACAGGCGCTTTACGTTTTTTTCTGAAAAAACGAGTTGATGTCCACTTTGGTTTCAATGAATGCTGAAGTAGCTTCACAAGGACTCGACGTGTTTTGAATGTCTAAGTAATCACTGATGACAACTTGAAGCTAAAAATAGATATTTTTCACGTTTATTTATCAATTCTAGTTATCATTACTAATATAATACAAAATACGAACTATTGATTGAATTTTCGACCAAACTTCTTCCATGCTGTAACACATTAAATCGATTTCGTGTCTGGTCTGAAGATAAAAACCAAATAAATTTAAAACATTTTTTCTAAATTTTACTTTTTAATGCAATCCTACCGCTGCTCGCTTCAAATTCTCCAGTAGCTGTTCGTGGGCTTGCGTCACACAGAAAATTTGATCAAAAATCAAATGAAGTAACTTGAGAAACACTTGTGGCTGTTTTTGGTTGCTCAAATTCTCTTCTTTGTAAGCTTGGATATCTTCATAAATCTGCTTTGTGGCTAGCCAAACTAAATTCAACAATTCCTTTTCGACCCGATTTCTCGTAACCTCGACGGCATCAGACATGCAGTCTAAAAGTGCGAGACTTTCGACTAAAATTGCAAGATAATGCAAAGCATCGTCTTCAGGATCTTCGAGAGTCAAGTCTTCTTCGAGTTCTACTTCTACGACTGTAAATTTTCATAAAATTTCACTAAGTTTCAATTCAATTTCATTTTCTGTATACTAACCGGCCAATTGTTGCTGTTGTTTGTATTTATGAGTTGGCGTAGTTGCATTAATATTCAAAATATTTCTTTTCATCGGGGTGCCGCCTCCATTTTTATCTGCTGCTTTTGGTGACAACAAATCCTTCGCTTTTCGATCAGATCCTCGTCGGAAAACTGAATTATCTTGATTACGGGTGAGTTTTAAATTAAATTCACTCGTTGATCGGACGTAGAGATAATTATGTATTTCATCTATGATTATGTTACACATATTCTGCAAAACAAAATTTATATATTTACTATACAAACTAGAATCGAATTATAATCCTAATTACCAGTTTCTTGGCTTGTAAATCTAATTTGATTTCTTTCAACCCATTAATATCCTTCAAATCCCCTTCCAGTTGTTTATCTTCAAATTTCAAAGTATAAATAAACAAATATAATTTATAAATGTATATACATACTTGACGTCACGAGCAACTTTGTTGCGTGCAAGAAATGTTTCTTCTTAATAAAATCATTAATTTTTGTTGGAACATCTTTCAATGTTTGACTAAAAAAAATTTTTTAGAAAATTCATTCGGTTGTGTTACAAAATTAACTTACATTTGTTCGAGTAAATATAATGTATGTTTATGTTCGATGCCACTCAACCATAACTTCTTCAATTCATCTCGCTTACAATTCAGTAAACTTTTACTGGCAATTAAATTTTCCTTAATTGTGGTAATCTTCTGTCGACCCACTGTAATGAGATTAATTTAATGTTACTTGCTGAAAGTTTGGTTGACAGAACGTGGGATCTGATTTTACTTGTTAATTTCCCCGAAATTTGACTAAACTTTTGAATAGTGATTGTAAGTGCTTCATGGTTTTCTAAAATGCAATTACAGTAAAAAACATGAGTTAATGGAATTTTACTTTTATATTTCTTAAATTGCCTGCAATGAGTTCGTCTAATCTTTGATCGCTTCGTTTATATGCTTTTTCTAAACCCGCTTTTTCTTTATCACGCTGATCACTGCTCTCGCTACAAAAATAAAATATTGTATATTAATTTTTATTAATTATTATACGAAAGTATGAAGTTACCTTTCAGATAGAGCATTAATAATTTTCATCAAACGATTTGGCTAATAAGAATCAGAACGAATAGTGAGTACCTTTATTTTAATGACAATGTTTAAATTTAATTTACCAATTCTTGAGTTGTTTTTGCCATTTTTCTAATGTTGTTATGAAGTGCTCACAACAACGCCTCCTTCTGCTTCTGCTATGTTCTCAGCCGGAAACTTTGAGGTGGGGCAGCCATTTTAGTTTCAGGTCACGTGATGCATTCGACGCCAAATGATTGGTCAATTTTACGAAAAGGAGAAACCCGCTTTCACAAATCCGGATCGGTTGCTTTTGGCTCGAGTTTTGGTTACCCGCGTTAACGGTGCGACGCAACACACATTGTACGATTCATCTAAATAGAATATTCCGATGGATGATGATTTCAGCTTAAGTGATTACAGCTGTAAGTCTTACTATGGGAGCAGCAGTGATGACGACAATAGCACTCTTTCACCTCCAAAAGCGATTAATCAAAACACTGGAGAAGCCGATTCGCCGAACACATCGCCAACCGTTGTTGTCAAAACATATGGAAAGAGAAATCGGGTGGTGTTACGTGATAAGTTACTCGAACCTGGTAGTTTGAAAACAAGAAATATTTTCGATGAGAATAATTGCCCCGATGCGCAATCGCAAAATGATACCTTTGACAGATTGTTCAATAATAGTCCTAGGTTCAATCTCAACAAAAGTGTTAAAAAAAATCGCTTTTTTACTTCGAGAAGTCGAGGCCCATCTTCACCGAAGTCGGCGAAAAAAAATGCAAATGCGCCGCCCAAAGATAGAAAGAAACACGAAAAATACGTGCCAAAAAAATTAAAGGAAAAAGAAAATGGAATCGAAGTAATGCAAGTTAAAAAAGATAATTTTAACTCTACTTAATCACGTATATGTTATTTCAGGATCCAAGGATTAATCAAAATTGGAGCGATATTGAAAACACGGTGTTGATAGTTGAGAAAAGTTCAAAAAATCCGAGTGGAAAATCGAATTCTCGCACTAACTGTAAATCCAAGAAAAATCGAAGTGTGAGTGACGATGAAAACACGTTGGTACCGGTATTGAATGAAGTTCCGGTAAATAATGTACAGAAATCCCCTCTACGCCCGAGACGAAAAACTAGCACATCGGTGGTCTTTGATGATGAAGAATCGTATGACGACGGATTGGCATTGAATGAAGTTCCGGTAAATAATGTGCAGAAATCGCCTCTACGCCCGAGACGAAAAACTAGCATATCGGTGGTCTTTGATGATGAAGAATCGTATGACGACGGATTGGCCAAGAAAAGAAAAAGTTTTCAAGCAACCAGTACTCCCAAAGCGCCTCAGTGGAAAAATTTGAATCCATCTTTTCCCATTCCTGACATCAGTCCATTATCGTGTCACTCGGCGCACAGTCTTGAAAAAAATAACATAAAGGACTGTGCAGTTGTGATAACCAGACTAAATATGTCCGAAATAGAAAAGTTAAACGGAAACAACTACAGGCAAAACGGTGGACCAACTACAGAACGGTTTGAAAATTTGTGTGAAAGTTTTGGAAACATGTCAACAAAGACACCCGATAAACGTTCACCTCCCAGATATTCGCAAGAAAATCGTTTAAGGATCATCAGCAAAGAAAGAAGAACAACTCATAAGATTAATGACGCTAGGAAAACAAAAACGCGTTCGTTTAGCGGAATTTTGCCACAGTACAAACGGACCCTGTCGCCAGATTTTGTGACGATCTTTAACGGAAATGGCACATCAAAAGTACCTCGACTCACGATGGCGTCAGACACAGAACAAGTCGATGTCATGAAGAAAAACAATGCTCGAAGGCGAACAACATTATTAGTAAATAGGAAAATCTTGTGGCTGATGATTATTTGCATCGACTGTTAATTTTTTTAAATTTTTAGTCGGTTTTGATGCCACTCGATAGCAGTATCAGTGGGAAATCCATCTGTGGGCGGACTAATGTATTAAAGCATTGTGAACAAGAGGCACCGATACCTTTTTCTTCATTTTTAAAGTTAGATATAATCTTACTGAAATTAAATTGTGGTTATGAAATCTTAATCTATTTATTGGTAATTTCAGATCTTATTCTAAGATGAAGAAGACTGGCGAAGGAAGTTATGGAGAAGTTTTCGAAGCTACGAATAAAAAGAAGAAAAGGATCGTTTTAAAAGTTTGTCATACTGTGTGCGAATTTTATTTTTCATTAATAAATTTTGAATTTTTCTTTTTTAGATACAGCCAATTGGTGATGATGATAATAATTTAGACTTTGCCCGTAATTGGCCAGAAGTTGTTTGTGCATGGTATATGCGGAATTTTTAACCTTAAATTAAAACTATAATTCATTTTTTATTTTTTATTTTTTTAAAAAAAAGCCGGTTAAGTGAGTTGAAATACGAGGGAAAGAATTCGACGAGCAACTTCGTTCAAATTAACAAGTAAAATTTTACTAGGAATTTATTTACCAATAAAAGTGTATAATTTCTCTTATTTTACTTTACTTAAGAATTGCTTGTGTGCAAGGATATTTTCCCAAATCTTTGCTTAAACTATGGGATGCATACGCAAAAATCAAAACAACGGAAATGGACAGGCCAAGTAATATTCTTTTCTTTTCTTAATAGTTCTAATCATAAATTTAACTTTTTTTTTTTAAATCAAGATTTTAGTTCCGACCAGATCTATTTAGGTTACGAAATGGAAATTGGTGGGGACAATTTAGAAACATTCGAGGTAACCAAAATTTAGAAAGCTATTTTGTTGGATAAAAATCAAAACATCAAACATGGTATTAATTGTTAAGTTTTTCTTTTTAGTTGAAGGATATGTGTCAAGCAGTGAGCGTTTTCCTCCAAATTGCATCTGCATTGGCCGTGGGTGAAAATGCTGTAGAATTTGAACATCGGGACTTGCATTGGGGAAATATTCTCGTTAAAGAAACGGAAGAACAGATTATTCCATTCACATTAAATGGTGAAAATCTGGGCATAAAATCCTTCAAAGTGAGAGCCACAATAATCGATTTCGGATTATCGCGACTGAAAGAAGGTAGTCTACAAAAACTCAACTCAGTTATTTTAATTTATTTTCGGTAACTTAGCGATTCACTTAAATACATTTTTAATTTTTACTTTATTAGATTGCGCTGTTTACACCGATTTGAATACAGAAAATTTAATGTCAGGAAAAGGTGATTATCAATTCGATATTTACCGGAAAATGCGGGATTTAATAGGGTAAGTTCTAATTTTTCTATTATATTTTAAATGTATCTTTAAATGGTAAATTTTTACATCAGAGAAAAATGGAGTGGCTTCTACCCCAAAACCAATATCATGTGGCTCCATTACTTACTAGAGAAGTTGAACAATAAACAGTACTCCAAGAAAAACAGAGATGCCAGGAAACTGTTGAGAAAGTGGTTCAATGATTGGGAAAAATACCCATCAGCTAATGAATTTGTTGTTGATAATTCGTATATTTTCACTAAACTTGATTCTGACACAGAGAGTGACAGTAATAAGTCTGATCAAATGGATTTGTAGGACTTCTTGGTTATATTTTGTTTTGTTTTTGTTTTTTCTTTTTTTTTTTTTGTACATTTTTTGGAGTTTTCAATTTTTCTTTACAATATTTTGATAAATAATTTTTCCAATAGACTTAATTAATTTAATAATGTGAGTTTAATGCCTTTTAATTCGTAAAACAGCATTCTATAATATCTTAAAATTCAGCAAATACAGTTTGATATAACAATATTATTTGATAAAATATATGAATGAGCAAAAAATAAAGAAATTTAGTAATATTAAGTAAGTTATAATCAACAATAAATAAAGTTTCTTATTTTTTAACGTGACTTTGGACCTTATTTATTAATTTGGCAGTGATTAAAAGAAAACAGAAAACTGATGCGATTGAAACATCCGGTTAAATTTGAATTTTAGCATAAATACTTGTCATGGTATGGTTAAAGAATGAATACTAAACATCATTAAAATAAAACTACAGTAATAAAACCACTCATAAAAGGATAAAAAGTTAAAAACGTGTTAAAAAGCACCGGAAAAATGAGCACTATTGAAAACAAAATCACATTTTAGTAAGCTTTTGGACAACAGAGGGAGAGAATAGCGTTGTCGTCAGAACCTTTCCCCAAAGCCCGCCCTCGTCTGTGTGTCCACGCACGGTAAGAGAGGATTAAAACGATTAAAATGATGACCAAGAATAAAATCAAGAGAGCAATGAATAAATCTGTCGACATTGAAAAGCCGGCTTTCTCCGACGGAATTGCATTGGTGGCATTGGTCATGAAACCCAACGACCAACCCATGCTCACGCCATTAACCTAAGAGAAAAAAAAAATAATATTCAATTACAAAGAAATTTGTGAATATGAAAAATAATTTCTTACTTTTCTGACAAACTCTACATCCTTCCATCTTTCGCCACCCAATCCGTAAATTCCGCCGATTACTTTCACAGTGAAAAGACCAGTAAAGCAATAGGCAGTGAGATGACCTTCTTGAGCATTTGCCTTCTTTCCTTCCGACTGGGAATCAAAAGTATTAAAATTTATTTATGTAATTTACTAAAATATATTAATTATACCTCAATTGTACTCCATGGTGTACGACAATAGGCGTGAACGTTTGCTTTGAATTTCTCTATATCCTTTTCTTTTTCTGTTTTAATATAGCTGGCAGCATAATAGAAACTCGAGATGGCCTAATGTGTGAGAATATGATAGAGAAAAAAATGATGAATTGAGCAAAGTACAAGGTGGTTTTACTTACGTAGAATTTTCCTACAGTTTCTGGAATAAAATCATGCTCGTAACAATATTTGTATCCTAAATTCGAACAGTTCGTAGGATTTAAGATTTGGTCGATAAGTTTGTTGCATTCGTCAACATTTCCAGTTCCAGAAAATGTAATTTCAGTTCCATTCTGGAAAACATTTAACAAAATGTTATAAATTTTATGTCGCTAACACGAAACCTCTATCCCACGCTTTTGATTACTTCTAACCATAAAATTAATCAATGTACAATCTTAGTCACAAAGGGTCAGTGAATAAGTCTGATTGATAACCTTTACTGTATGTTGCATATCAAATTAACATTTCTTACTTGTAGCTGACGTGCCAACTGATCCGGTGTAGGTACGGTGCACGTTTTATAAAAGAGATCTTCTATTTTCATTTTTGTTTCATATCCAGACGGTAAACAGGGATGGCTGTATCGAAGATCAGGTGACTTGGTCTGATATTAAATTTCAAAATAAATGAAGAAATGAATAAATATCATGAGATTTATCGGGTACAATTGCAATTAAAACAGTTTCGTGTGTGTTATGGTAATTCTGAATCCTCTCATCCCAGCAGTCCGAATATCCACGTCCCGAGACTCGCAAATGTGCGCAACCGTGCGAAAATCGCATTTCTCGCGTACATCACCGTTGTGCACTGTACAACATTCAAATTTGATGTACTTTTGCGAGAATTGCGATTTCACCTGATTGCGCTCATCTGCGAGCCTCGGGAGATGTGTATTCAGACTCGCCACCAATGCAAGGATTCAGAAGCGATTTTTTTATCCGATACTAACCAACACAATTTGAGCCTTGGCTCGTTTGATGGCCTCATTTTGTCCGAAACACAAATAACTGTGCGTGAAGACTGAAAAATCTTCTCCGTATAAACGCAATTTGATATGATCGTCATCTACCGCTGAGGGCTTTCGTTCGGTCGTTTCGAAGGCGATTTGTGTGGACGCTCCACCCATATCCAATGTACCGGTCGTTGGAACTTTTTGACCGGACTGATAACGACAGAATCAATTACAACTAAAATTCTTAATTACAAATCAAAACTTACTTGTCCCAGTTGTCCTAGGATGAGATTTGCAGCCACCCAAGCATACAAACCCTCTTCTTGATCCTTCACCATTCTCACGTTGTTGTCCGGTATGTTAAATTTACTTTCTTTAAACACGTCCCTCACAGAATTAAACACAGCCTCAGCTGTTTCGGGACGTGACTGTCTACAATCATAAGAAAACTTAAGTTAAGCCAAAAACAACTGACAGTTTTAACTTTGGACGCCACTATTGGGCCAAAACTTACTGTAAAATCCTCATTCCTGCAGTTGCACCCAGATAAATCGGCGTGATCGCATATCGATCGTTGGGAACTTTTCTCGTGGCTTCTTCTATGCATTTTTGTAACGATGGCCCAGCTTTTTCAGGCTCGTTGTTATCTCCGTATGTAGAAATTCCGGAACCTTTATATTATCGCAAATCAAAATGCCAAACGTTAAACTTAATGGCAACGACAACAAACTTTGCTGACAATATCTTAATTATTAATCACATAATCAATTTTAACTACCAGAAACGGCGCAATCTGTCAGTTGGATCACTTCACCCGTTCCCCTCAACTTTTCTCCTTTCCACCTGAACAAACTGAGTTCTGAATGACTGGATCCAGCATCGACGACGAGGCCATACTTAATTAAGCACAATAAATTTTTTTTAAAAATAAACAAAATGCACTTTTTTCCCCTGTAAAACACTAAAATATAAACTAAAAGAAAGTTTCATTTCTTACTTGAAGCTTTCCTCTGTTTTCCGACACCAAGTATAGACACAGCACGATGGCCACACCCAGCACACCGATGAGGAAAAGTAACCCAGCAACACACCAGTAGTTACACCTCCGTCCGGTTTTCGTGCCTGTTTTATCGGAAAAGATTCTTTTATAAAAAAAAAAAAAAAATGAAAGTTATCGCCCACGCGCGATGATTGCCGTTTGTCTATTCATGAGACAAGGTGAGCTCGGCAGGGGAGCATTTTAAGACTCCCTTCTTGGAGCCCCCATGCACGAATAAAGGAGCGGCCCGAACAGAACGAGAAGGGCATATGGCGTGCCAGGGGTGTGACGCCAAATTTCAAACTGAGTGAAAGTATAGAGTAAAGAAAGCGGAAACTAGTTTAACCACGCGTTTCGCATTAAAAAACATTTCTCCCCCAGTTACCTGACTTACCTTCTTCGATGCGCACGCTTTCCATGATGACAGCGCGAGAGCAAATGTGGTGAAATTAAAAAGAAGATAAAAAAAAAGATGATAAGACGAAAGAAAAAAAAAGGAAAGAGTGAAAAAAATATAAAAGTGAGAACGTAGTGCGCATGCTTGGCTTGGTGGAACCTTGGCCCATGGCACGTCTCTTTTCGACGTTGATGAATCGCACGCGGGACGTTCGGGTACTAAACCGAACAAAGAAATTGACAGTAACAAACACCAGAATAACTTACTCGTCTCTTCTGTCAGTCGTTGAGGTTGACCGTCCTCTTCTGTCCACCGCCTATTCGCAGCCGATTGACCGGTTGCCATGACAACCCTTTAACAGATGAGGGTTGCTTTGGGAATGCAAAGAGCGGCACGAACGGATGTTATGGCGTTGCCTGGGGCTGACTTTTAAACTTATTCAATGTACGGAAGCGAAATTCATCTTCATTTAATTTCGTTTTTCCTCATCCTCTACCTGTTGCCTCAATGAACTAAACCAAACCTCCAGAAATTCAGGTGTTGTCTATGATGAAATGTTCGATTATCGGTTTTGTAATTATTTTTCAGCCTGTTTTTCCAGTTTATTTCTTTTAGTCGAAGTTTTAAATGATTAAGGTTGACTGATGTCAAGGACACTATACAACGCCTTCGTCTTATTACGTAAAAAAAAAAAAAAATTCGAAGTTGTCAGCAGGAAAGAAGAAATCATTACATCTATTTACGTCTGTATGAAGACAAGAATCTTTAAATAACATTCTTGTAATTGTATGAATTGAAACAAGTTTTGATTTTAAAATAATGCAGTACTTTATTCATTAACCTTAAAAACAAAAAACGATGACATAATCAGAGGAATCTCTTAAATTGTTCATCCATTTGCTGATAAAGGTTTCTGTATAAATAATAACATAAATTTCAGAACTGGTGATCAGTCTAATTTTTATCTATTTTTTTTTTAAATATATTGTTTTGAACAGATAGTATATCACAGATAAAACCAACATAGTAAATTAGGTAATAATGCGAAGGGCAAACATAAAATGCCAATTAATATATTTTTTTCAATTTTATTTTCATGAAAAGAAACATTGAATGGAAGGATTCACTGCATTTAATTATTAGTGCTTAAATATAAACGTTGTATGCTCAAAATCGAATAAATTTTCAAATGTTATCTTAAGATGACATTAAAATTCCAAGGACATAATTAAATTCCAAGCACACGACCAGTTCCTTTTAACATTGCATAATTGTAAAAATCATCAAATATAACAGGTCAAAATGGTAAACTTTAAACAGAAACGTCACAAAAAAGATTAAAATTTAGTTTAAAAAGCAAAGCAGGAAACAGTCAAGATAAAAACAAAAAATTAAAAAATCAAGAAGAAAAAAATTCGTTCATTTAAAATTTAAATGAATGACGATAAAAAATTAAAAAACAAAACGCGCACAAAAATTGCAAATTAAAAACACAAACAGCTTTAAACGCGAATTAAATAGCTCCATATTGGGATAACCTTTGATATGATGAGGTGTGATGATTTTGGCGGTATGCATGATAAGCAAATGCAGCTCCAATAATTAGAAATACAATAAAAAGAACCATTAAAACCGCAAATGTTGCAGAACCCAATAACTTTTCTTGTTCTTCTAGTGGGATAATGTTTGTTGCATTGGTCATAAAGCCAAGAGACCATCCCAAATCTATGCCTTTTTTCTAAAAATAATTTTTTTAAAAATTAACCCAAAATAAAATAAATAAAATTAAAAATAATAAAAAAAAAATCTTACTTGATCTGCCACAATTATATTTTCCCAAGTGTTAAATTTATATGTAGTATTCAACATGTGTATGAGATAATGACCCGATAAGCAATAACCTATGGCAAATGTATCGTTCACCTTCAATTAAAAGAAAAATGAAAAATTAAGTAAAATCAGAAATTTATGTATACAGTGGGATAAATGAGTCAACAATTTGTCCTTGGCAAATCTAAGTGTTAAAATAAAACAACATCAAATCTAAAAATGTACCAAAATTAGCACAATGAGCATTCTGGAGGCTTAGCGCAAAGTATAAACATCGCAATTCGTGTCGTAAAGAATTAAAAATAGTTTTACCTTCTCAACATCTTCACTGCAAAATTGAGTGATGGCATCTTGAAATGCGTGCATTGAAAGATTATTCGTTAAATTAAATTTACTTATGATGTAGTAAAATGCGGAAAATGCCTGCAAACCAACAAAAAAAAAATCGAAATTTAATTTTTTCCCCTTTCATTCGAGTTTTAATTAAAATCAGTACTAACCACATATTTTCCTTTGACTGCAGGTTTATTTGCATAATTAAAACAATATTTATATTTCATTTGACCACACTCGTCGGTATTTAGTAAATTCTGCACAGCCGCATTACACTCTGTGGCATTTCCTACTCCGACAAACTTTACGGTCTGAAATTAAAATTTTAAAAATTTAATTAGATAGAAAATTACTTTCTACTTTAAATTTTCATTTCCCATTTACCGTATTTAATGGAAGCGATTTGGTCCACGATAATGTACACGGTACATTAAATAAGTCGCTAATTTTCTTAGTTTGGTTATCACCATTTAAACCACACGGATCGTTAATCTGTGATATATTGGGCCATGTATCCTAAAAATAAAATGTCGCCATTTTTTTAATTTACATTCCAGATAACAAATTCCATTAAATGAAAAAATAAATAAATAAATAAAAAAAGAAAAATACTAATAAAATTCTAGACAAGAAAAATACAAGTGATATTCAATTACATTTAATCATGCATTAAATTTATATAATCGCTGTCCTTAATTCTATTTTTTTAAATTTTGTTTCGGATGATATCCATTTCCTGAGGAAAAAACAAGGAATTTAAAATCAACAGCTTAAAAATTCATTTTTTCCTTATAAATTATATTTTCATCTTGAAGCGATTATCCTAAATGCACGATTGAAAACGACAGGGGGAAAAAACACTTAGCCTCATTTGTGCTCTCATTAAAATAAATGACGTCAACATTAAGAGTAACTGACAAATTTAGTCTCTTTTGCAAGGTGTTTAGATATTTTCATCGTGAATCATATGGTTTTAAGTTGATTCATAGCTCCAGTTTGTCATGTGGGAAGAGATTCAATTTTTCCACAACACAAACATGAAATCGACTCGCTTCGTTACATCACTGGTTATATTTGCAGTTTCACTACAATTTACATTTTTTTTTCCCATGAAATTTAAATCTCATGAACTTCAAACTGTTTTTCATGAGCTATAAAATCGTGCAACCTAATTAAAACGAAAACTAGTCTGAAAACGATCAAGGACACACAAATTTTTATGCGTCTCGAATATTCTACAGACTGACATTTAATACAAGTGTTTTGGTTCCTGTTACTGTAATGACAGTTTAAACACACATACCAGCCTGTATTACACAAAAACAATTGATGATTTTAAGCAATTAACCTAGAATTCCTCCCAGCTGATGAGGATCTCATTAACTGGAATAGGCTAATGATTTTTATAGGTTAAGAGGCTTTCGTCATCATTTTTACATCATAATGTTCCAAATACATTTTTCTCAGAGAAAAACACACCACATTTTTACCTATTTCACATTCATTGGGTTGTTTACTACAATTTCTAATTCATAGATAACAAAAATGTTGTTGTTTACCAGTACAAGTTGCGCCAAATGGCGACGTCCAAATTCCTTTTGCCCAAAACACAGAAATGATTCGCTAAAAAACGTTGTAATC
>JAQFZO010001237.1:0-16880 GCA_034695885.1 Geophilus flavus
TTTTATCTTGTGATCTGTTCATTGAAGGAAGATAAAATTATCACATGGCAGCTTGCTTTTTAAAGAAATCTCGGTGGATTCAGCAATTTTGATATATAGATTACTATTGATGAGATGCAGACTGGTGGATTTTACTGAGAATCGATAAAATAGATGTTTTGGTATCTCAAGGTGCCAATCTAGTCACTGAAAAAGTTGCAACTTTATAGCACCGGTTGAATCTGTGGTAATTGTGTATAGAAAAGTAGCGGGACTGTGGTATATGCTAATAATGGCTGTTTCGCGTCTACTGTGAAATAAATTTTCAAGTTCATTTCAATTTTCTGGTCTAATGCACCAGTGAAAATGTGAATTTTACAAAATTTGTTTGCTTGTGTTATGAGTGGGGGAATAAATCTGAATTACAACAAATTGAAACTTGAAATTCATGTAATCATAAAATAACTTGGAAAAGTACGTATGCAATGTGGGGGATCGAAGTTGTCTAAAAGTTTTATTTTCACACAGTAAAATAAAATTTTGGATTCATTCCCTAGTAACACTGTTTTCCACATGAAAACTGCATAGTGAAATGAAAAAATGCACTTCACTCTGTGGTGGGACTGAGCCCGGGCTCAGTTTCTTATTTCCCCACCCTCGCCCGGGTGAACTCACCCTCACGTGCACAGGTGGCTCGGCCAGTAAGAAGGGGACACGGTCGTATGACGCGAGACCCCCCAACGAGAGAAGCTTGCTGGGCCCTACCCAAGGAAAGGGGACTCACTTCGAATCTACACACCAGCAACAACACTTCACTAGGTGAGTTCATAAATGAATTTAAACATGTGCATTTCGGTTTACACATGTATGTGTTTGCACCAATCATATCTGACATCATGTGTGCAAACACACAGTTGCACATGTCTAAACCGAAATGCACATGTTTAAATTCATTTATGAACTCACCTAGTGTCTCCAACTAGTCAGGCCTGTTCAACCAAAGAACCAGGATTGATCGGAGGTCGAAGTTACGTTGCCATCATTCAAAGACCAAAGTCACTGCGAGTAAGCCCGCCACGGCATCGCAATCGCGACATCTTGTGCCGCACCCGAGACCGTTAGGAAACCAGTTAACAAACCGATATTTCACGTGCTAAACACACGTGAAATACTTAGTGTTTTTCTCTGTATTCTTACGATAATAAAAGTTACCTTTACCACATTGTTTGGTAAAGGGTAGAATAAACAAGTGTATTTTATTTCCAAAGTGTATCGCGACAACTCAAGATTTTTTCACTTTAAAAAATTTTTCCTAAAGTCAAAAAACACTTTTTACTCGCATCCTGCATGAAATCACAGACACTTCTTGAGCTAAAAAATTTCATTTTATCATGTATACAAGGCTTTAAAGACTTTTCCTGTTTTCCTTAAATTTTCAAGTTTATTTACATTTTCTGGTCTAGTGCACCAGTGATAATGTGTTATGAGTGGGGGAATAAATTTGAATTACAACAAATTGAAGCTTAATTCATATAATCATAAAATAACTTGAAAAAAGTACGTATGAAATATGGGGATCGATTTCGCACCCTCAAAAGTTGTTATTTCATACATTAAAATGAGTTTTGGTAAAGTAAGTTTATTGTACTCATTCCTTGAGCCTAGTAAACGCCTTAAAAATGCCAAAAAAAAATTTAAAAAAGCATTTCATTCGTTAATTTCACTCACAAGGTCAGTGAGATTTTTTTCACTGTAAAAATTTCACTAGGCTTTAAAAACTTTCCTACTTTTTTCTTATAAAAAGAGGAAAAAAGTTTTGCAGGAGCAATGTAATTTTGATGAAATTACAGGTCAATTTGTCGAACATTTGAATTTGAACTTGAGAATCAATGTACTTAGAAATTCTAACACGCGTTACAGCGTTCAAATCTGTCATGTGCATTAGAATTTCAAATTAGATATGTTGCCTGTTGGTGTGGTTAAAGCAGGAGTAAGACAAATGAGAAAATGTTTACAATTTAATGAAATTTGAAATTTATGTTTTTTGGTTTTAAAAAAAAGTAAATTTTCTTGAATATTTATGTGAATGGTTGCTGGATTTATCCAATTGTAAGTTATGGCTGACCTCTTGCAACATTATTCCTATTGTCACCTATTGTGCAATCGTAGTTTGTGTAAGTGATGAATTTATTGCATAGATAAAGTGAATTATTCCTAGAGTAAAATATCGTGTAATGTGTGTTGACAACTGTTTTCAGTACTTTAGTGTAAACAAGCAAGATGTATGGGAGTGTTTATTTTACAAAAATGAAATTAAATTGGAAATTTAGTAGTGGATAGATATGAATTCAAAGTAAAATTACTTTCTTAATCATTCTAAATCAGTGGTTAAATCAGTCGTTGGTGTACAACCGTCCCATATCCTATTCCTCAACTTGGCAATCCCAGGCTTTTCCAATTCCTCCCAAACTCCTCAGCCTTAAATCATCATAATAGAATAAATTATTTCCATCATTGGATGAGATATTGTAGATAGACAATCAACTTAGTTATTGCCAGGCGTTAACTATTGTATGTGTGGTAAAGAACTATTCGTAATACTTCCTCTTCAATTCATCCCCAATTCAAGACACCCCTTTAGACCAGAAATACCTCCCCTGGGGTCCAAAATGACCACGTTGAGAATCACTGGCTTATAACAGAGTCTTAAAACTAGTAAAAGTGAGGAAAAAGTTTTTAAATTAACCACAACAAAAATACAAAAAAAAACATTAGAAATCTAAGATAAAGGTTTTATAATTTTGTTGTTTACTGATTTTTTAAGAGGTGGCGGATGATGTGGACACTACATTTTCTTTAACAAGTTGGAATGAAAATGTTTTAATAGTAGTGAGTTTGCGCTAGTGCAACTTATAAGACTTATCTTATGACTTATGACTTGTGGCCATTCGATTAATATGGACATAAGTCATAAGTCAAAGGATAAGTCTCGTAAGTTTCACCAGCGCAAACTCCCTAATAGCTTGAAGTTGTAACAACTACTAATACTCTCTAACTCCTTATTTAATACAATACAATAAAAATTAAATAAAAGTTATAAATTTCTGATTTGATATTTCTTTATTTTAGGATTGGTGCCTAATATGAACGACGCAGACCACTAGCAGCCAAAAGGAAGAACTTTTAGATTTTAATTTACATGGGTAGTAATGAGGGAGGAAGTCAAGAACGTGTTACTCAGCATTCAACATTTACTTCTACTAGTATTCATCACCTAGTATTAGCAAAAACTGATATGCGTGTGTACAAAAAACAGTTTTGTTGTTTTCCAAAGTTTTGCTTATTGAAAGTCAAAAATTAAAATGCAGACAATCATGTGTCGCATCGCTAACTTACAGTGTGGGGATGGAGGCGGGGAAAGGCTTGGGTCCCGTTCAAGTTTATCAACTTTGACTCGCTCGCGATTTATATGGATGAATTCTGGAGCCGTTGTTGCAAAATATATATCGTTCTGTAATCAAGAAAAAAAAAATTAGATATTTCATTGACTGAATCAAAGGGAAAGTGCAATGGTTTAAGCCTAGTAGACACCTACAGTTCTGTTTTACATGAGAAAACTCATGGTGAAATGAAAAAATGCACTTCTTCACTCGTTAATTTCACTCAGCAACACACAGCTAAGATTTTTTAATTTTAAAAAATTCACTCAGATTGAAAAAACACTTGTTTTCACTGGCATCCTGCGTGAAATCACAGACACTTCTTTTCATTAACTCAGAGGTGTACACAAGTACTAAGCTTTAAAACAAATACTTAAATACTTAAATATTTCAACAAGGACTAGAAAAACTTATAACTATAGAATTATTTTAATATTCTTCAATTCGCTAAGTCTAATTGACTCCACTGACTATGAGGTGCAGGAAGGTTTAAGAGCAGCTGCAAAGTAAACTTTATTATAATTTTAACTACGTACATGGCTTTAATTAGCTGCCTTTAAACTTTCCTGCAGTGCAGTAATTGGGTTTACTAGGCTTAATTTGTAGAACTTTCCTTTAAAAATTCACTAAAAGTTCTACAAACTTTTTCAAGAAAATTTCACAACTTTAAAGACCTAGAAAATTATTATCAAGATATTCAAGCCTAGGCATTAACCTAATTACTTACACTGCAGGAAAGTTGAAGGTCAACTAATTAAAACCAGTTAATTTAATAATAAATTTTATTTTGTAACTGCCCCTCAACTTTCCTGCATTTCTCACAACATCCGCATTCTGCACCAAACAGATAAGAAACGAAATCATTGCATTTCCCATTTAGATAAAAACTTTTTCTACAGGTTGTATTATTACTTTGGAGGTTATTAATCTCAAAGTAGGCATCACCATCGTGTGAACTAAATTGCCATTGATTACTAATCGAATTTCAATGGAATCACTTGTGAAGGCAAGGATGTACGGGAAGGCACAAACTGGAAAGAAGAAGAAAACAATTTTAGAAATCTTATTAATTCATCAAAAATAATTATTAGGGAGTTGGCGATTTTTAGGAATGTAATTCTTTAATAACCAAAAACCAAATTTATTTTGGAATTGAGATTTTGTGACTGAGTATTTGATAGAGTAAAATAAAAAGTAAAGTTGTATTATCACATGAATCCATCTGCATCTGCTCAATCAGTGCAAACACCTGAAATAAACCATTTCACATCTGGCTGCACTGCAACACATCGGATCATGACATCAACTATTGCGTATTTGGTTTTGGGGAATTGCATTCTTAAAAATCACTAACTCCCTAATTTCTATACTCACCTATAGCTTCAGGTACGGAATTCCAACTGAAATCGAATTCCGTGGAATTATCTTCAGTTAATTTTTGAAAATGGCATGTATCTGTGATTTATTCAATAGATTAAAGTTTGAATTTTCTCGATTTTCGTGTTTGTCTTACGATTGTAGCAAAGTAGAAGTTCCGCTTCGTCGTCTTCGTAAACGTCTATTGCTGTTACAAGATGTATTAACTGTTTTGAATGAAAAATAGTAAAGTTAGTTACACGATTTTCTGTGATTTTTGGAATTTTTGTGACATACCTTGCTTCCATCTGCTTGAAAAAGCCTGAGAGTGTCTCCGTTTTTCTCGTTGATGAGATCAAATTGATGCTTATAACCGACGCATATTTGATTATCACCACCTGGTGTTGAACTGTCGACCAAGGTCATCAGTGTTGGCGTTTCAGCAACAGGTAGTTCCTGTTGAATGAAAATTTATAATTAAAAAAAGGCAGTAGAATTAAGTTGGAATTTATTGTATGGGGAAGGTTTTGGCATGTTTGACTTCACTGCAGTACCAAAAAAATGTGTAGAATTTTAATTGCTCGAATATTTTAACCGAAAGCGATGTTTTGTCATTAAGTCTGGTTTGGGTGAATTCATCGAATTGTTTAAAATTTTAGGTAATGACCTTTAGAGAAAATGGTAGTTTGAGAATTATGCTGTGGGTTAGGCAAAATCGTTATGCCGGACAAAGATTTGGATGATGGAGAATTTTGTAGAAACATTATTTAAAGTCACCTGCACTGTAAATAATAATAATAGGTGTAAAATGTTGTCCCTATTTAAACTCCTTTTAGATGTAAAAGAACACCATTTAGCCAACGTTTGCACCATTAGGAGGGCAAATGTACACTTCGAAGGTGTTTCTAAACACCAGTATCGAGTGTAAGAAACAATTTCTAACTTCTTTGAGGTGTAAATTATTCATTTACACCCTAATCTGCATATTTAAACCTAAAAGGAGTTCATATAGAGACAAAATATTGTACAGTATGATGGCTGATCGCTATTCATAACCTGTCACAAGACAATACAATTTTTACTGATAAAATTCCTTATATATTAAACTTATTACAAAACATTTTCATTAAAACTCAGACCAATCTTTTGCTACAAACTTTTCAAAGTCAAAATTAATATTTGTTTGGGGTTTTAAACGTTTTAGATGTTTTTTCCACCCGGTACACCAGGAATTTGTTATGAAAGCATATTACTCAGTAGAAAACCAAGCCATCCAAAATACCATCGCCTTAAAAGCAAATAAAAAACCATGGAAGATAGATAAAACTAGAGATTTTCGTGAAAGTAAAGGCTTTTTAAAATGTCCACTTCAAAATACTCACGACTTTCTTACGGCTTTAAAGGTTTTAAAGGTTCAGAAGGAATAAAATCCAATGATCCAATGGGATTTTTGACTCGTGATTAAAAGTTAAAAAGTTATAAATAAAATTCCTTGAAGCAAAGATCTTTTTCCATTCCACTACTAAATTATACATTTTATCAAAATATTATCGAGAGAGGGGGGAGTCTATCCTCAATTTCCTCACTTGGACTCATCCCATATAGATCACGTTACAACCTAAAATCATCATACCGAGGTTAGCCATCCATTTTAAACCTTAACATTTAAAATTTACTTCACTTCACCGACTCGGTCACGGTCTACCATTTCACGCAATCCTTCAACAGATACTGAGTTACTGACGAAGGAAACTCAGTCGAGACGAAAAGACGAGGTGAAAACGATCCTCGTCCACACTAGGGACCAATTAGTCTTAAGTGACCACACGATCCCTCACGGTATACTGAATAATGTGGAAATGATGCGCGCAAGCGCAACTCATCCCAAGACACCAAACGAAAATGGCCAAACACCCCCTAAAAATTCCTTACATTTCCAACTGACTTCCCACACCCGTTATATCGACCAGCAAAACACTACCGTAAACCGGGACTGCTTTGATTCGACGGGAAACTGATCACCGCCTAAATTTTGTGTTCTGCATTTTGTTATTATCATTCTTATGTACCGTAGTTTTTAAAAACTGTTGTGATATTCAAAGATGTTCTTAGAGCATATAAACATCAAAGTACTGCCAATTTCAATAAATAGAGAGTTTGCGTACGAAGGTTTTGCGTTATGTTATAAATGCTGTAAGGGGCGAGAAGATATGGGTGTTTGCGTAGCAGGTTTTCTGTTATAAAGTAAAGGTGGCACAAGAACAAATCCTCACATTAAATTGCTACATGGTGAACAAATCCCCATGCTTTCCATCAAGGTGGGGTACAATTTCGATCAAAAGCTTTTGCATGTGCCATAGTGATTTGGAATCCCCTCAGCATGAGGATTCCGAATATCCACCTCCAAAGGCTTGCAAACGTGCGTAACAGCAATTAAATTTTGTGATTTCGGTCAACAGCTTTTCACATGCAGGATACCGAATATCCATGTCCCTATCTCTCGCAAAAGTACATCACCATCACACACATTCACTTACAAATGAGATGTACAGTGAGCCACAAAATTATCCATACGGTTAGACAAAAAAGTTTAAATTAACGATTTCAACATGTTAACCTCAGATAATCACAAATCTGTTTACACCATTCAATTCCACATTAAATGTTGTATAAGGCTGTATAGTAACGTTATTCAAAACCATTTATTTTAGAAGTTATGGGAAAATGAAAATTCATAACACAAATTTCACACCCCAAAATTATCCGTACGGCATAAAATTAACTAGTTTTTTGCATCATTTACCACGTAATACTTCATAAAACTAACAGGTGAGGTAAATATTTCACATTAAAACACTAACTGGTTAGTTGCAAGAGCCTTTTTTGTTTAACCGTATGGATAATTTTGTGGCTTACTGTACATTGGTACGAAATCCAAGCATCATTTGCTATCGAGGTGAATTGAACATGTTATCGATTTTGGAGGCATACGGACAACCCATTCCGGATGAAGTAGAGAAAGTAGAAGAAGAAGTCAAAGTCGCAGTTGCATAATGGAGTAAATGGTATAATTTATCTTAATATCAGTTTTCTCCATACTAAGTTGTTTTATTTCTGTTCACAGCATATCGTCTCAGATGATCGTGCTAAGTTGTTCTTGCTAAGATGTTCTTTTGCTCATTTGTTTTTACTAAGACATTCTTTTGCTCACTAGTCCTTACAAAGGTATTCTTTTGCTCATTTGTTCTTAATACTAAGACGTTCTTTTGCTCATTAATTTTTACTAAGATGTTCTTTTGCTCATTTGTTCTTACTAAGATGTTCGTGTAATTCGGTTTGGCTTATCTGCAACACACAATCTGTATATGGAAAGTGACTAGTCATAACTTATCAAAAAAACTAAATGACAATGCAACAACATATTCTAAAAACCTGCTAACATCCATACATCTACCGTACCTGTGACGTGAAGCTCATAATGATGTCCTCGAATGATTTAACACAGCTTCCTGAAATTTAAATATCAAATATTTAATTTTTTTTAAAAAAGTTATTTAATATTATCACCATTTGACCATGGAGTTGTACTATTACAACTCTATGATTTGACTGATCAGATGAAAGGTCGACAAAATCATAGAGTTCTAAGAAACTTTTGTGTTCAATGTTTATCATATTGTATAGTTTTTGTACTGCAGATTATTTTATTATCATCGTAGCGATGTTATACAACCTAAATGTTTATTGTATAAACTCTACTGTTTAAAATAAATTATATTTATAAATGTCATTAATTTCATTCTTGACAGGTGTCTAGGAGTAATAGAATAGTTTGATGGTCTACTTTAACACATTAACACAATTTCCCTAATTTCTCTTTTATTTTGTCGTAATTTAGGAAAATAATTTTTTAATTGTATATAATTAAACATTGCCGCATTACTCACTGCTTGAGTACAGAATGGACACTACGTATAATTTTTATAACTCTGAATTTTGTTTGGGGAGGGTGTGTCGTTTATGAAATGTAATTGACTTTAATATTTGATGCGTGTGATAAATAGTTGAATAAAAACGTTGGAAAACCGGCCAGTGTGTCAGTTGTAGTGCACGGAAGCCAACAATTACAGGAGCAACAAATTTATTCGATATACGGTAATTTCTTATATCGTCAGTGAAAATGGGAGATATTTTGAAGACAATTTTGCAGCGCTTTTCACCAACAACTGGTCTTTATGGCAACGAGTGAGTCAAATGTTCAATATGTGACAATTTTGGAAGCAATTTAAAGTGTGCAGAAGTTCCTTTTCATATTTTTATTCTTTTATTTCAGGTCTAATTTGGATGTAACGTTTCCAGACGAATATGACGACTACTTTATGCCCATGTTTCATGTATTTCCTGGATATGAGATTCTAATGGTAGTGGGAAAAGATTAACACTCGATATTATTTACTCGAAATTCTATTTGCAGGCCATTGGGCTATTGATTGTGGCGATCATGACCAAACGGAAACGTTTGTGGGTGAAAGTATTAAAGGGTTACTTTGCTTTACCAGTGTGAGTGAAAATTTCTAACCATTGTAAGTAATCTAATTTCAGTACAATGTTTGGTTTCGTTTGTAATAGCCCGGTCAATTTTTTGGAACTAAGAAAACGTCGAAAAGCATTTATCGCTGCGTTTGCGTTGACCACCATGACTGTGATAGACAGCTTAGACTTCATGGAACAATTCACTAAATATCTTTCCAATTACTTAATAGGTTTATCGGATAAAAAAAATAGCTTCCGGTTATCTTATTCATAAGTCTTTTGTTTTCCTGTATTAAAGTACCATTTAGATTGGCAGTGGTGGGCTTGGTGAGTTGTAGATTTCTTCCCCTGTTTGCTTGTATTTATATGGCTACCATCCCAGCCTGTGTCGTTGGGTTGATATACCACATACTGCTCACAATTTTATCTGTTAAGTCTGTAATTCCTGCAGAAGATGTTACTCTTGTAAGAAATTCCGTAAAAATTCACTTAAAATGAATGCAATGTAGTGATCGATTAAACCTTCATTTACAGAAAGCTACCTTAAAAGAGTTACTTTTACGTGGTTTGGTGTTGGTCGTTGCGTGTACTTATCTTGTGTATTGGTTTCTCAAAGAAATAATCCGTCAGTGCATCTCTGGATCGATGGACAAGGATTTAGCAAACAATCAGGTACGGATGTTTCCTTGCGAGTTTATTGAATGCAAATTTAGTTTATGAGTATTTTTACAGATCAAATATGTCAAACATCTCCTACTGCCTAAAGAAAGGTATAAAGACATTTATCAGTACCGTATAAAGAAAACATTGTTATTTTCAATTTGTAGATACTTGATGTCACAAACGGCTCGGACGGTGCACGAAAATAAAAAAGCTAAGCTTACACATTGGTTTCGGAAAAACATATATCGCAAAGTACCTGGTAATTATGCATGGATTGAAATTTAATGTGTAGCACGATTAGTAAGATACCTAAATGAAATGTTTTAGGTTTTCGTTATTCGTTGACGATTTTAGTCAGTTGCACGGTTGGATATCTCATCATCACACACGTAATTGCACTGCCCTGTTTGTTTTTATTTAATCGATTTGCTGGAATATAAGTTAAGTGGTGATAAATGTCATTGCAGATTTCCATCATGGTGTTTTACAACTTCATAGAGAACATAATTGACGTTCTGCTTTTGTTGGAGGAATTCGAACCTTTGAAAACAACCGAAGTTCCAAATTGTATAAAGAAAGTTAAGAAATTCGTAAAATATAAAGATTACATATAACATGTTGGTTTAAGATGTTTACGTCATTCTTAAATTCGTAACTCAAACTGGCAGTGACAAAAACTTGACAGCCAATCAAGTCATGGGAAACATTACGGTCTACGATCTTATTTACACACAGTCGGTAATTGTTGTTGGTAAGAACTTTTGACGTGGAAAATTTTTCTGTTTACATTTCTTGAATTGCTTTTTATATTGCAGTCAGTTCTTTACTTGCCGGCATTATGGCTTACCTAGTCAGCTTAGTGACTATTTGTCACTTATTGATGTCTTACAGGCAGAACGTCCTCAATCTGTCCAAACGTAAAGAACACCAAGCCATTCTGCACATAACTAGAGAATTTTCTAACATAGGTCTTGTGGTAAAGCGTTAATACTGGAACAAAGTATAAAAACGGATTTTAACTGCAGTAGTTTGTTTTAAAAGGTGTCTGCAATCCAGTTTGGAGGGTTTCAAGTTGCTTATCTCACTACAGGTAAGAAAATTTACTCTATTTTGTGTCTATGACTGTAAAATGTTTGCTAACTATGTATACTTACTAGGATATAGTATTCATTTGTTTTTGCTGACTGTGCTATTTATCATACTGGGAGAACTAATAGTCGTTCCCATACAATTTGCCTTTTTGAGTTTTGCAACAAAAGTTGCAGAAACGATTGTGTAAGATTCCCGTTATAGTTTTCAGTTTAACATGACGTACTGTTAACAACCAAATTTACTTCACAGACCCTTAGCTATGGCACTGATTCTCATACCACTCATTCAGCAATTCTTAGTAAAACACTTATTTCTGGAGGATCGTGGAAACGTAATGGCTTTGACAAACAGGTATGATGATTTAGTCATTATTAATCATTATCCAAAGTACTAAATGCAACATTTAAATTTTCAGGAGAGGCTTTTTCATCATGACGTATTTCGTGTTCTTCTATAACATATTTATTGGAGCCTTTTCGTGTGCCCGGAGAATCGCAAAAGGAACCATCATTGGGTTATTACTCATCCCAAGACTGGACAAAAGCATATTTCCCAGAAGCTTTGAAAATATAGATCCAGGTGCGTCTTCTCTATTATTTTTATTCCTGCATGATACAGATTGCAGTTAAATTAATTTCGTGTGTGATGTGTTAAATGGTGATTCTGAATCCTCTCGTCATGACGAGTCCAAATATCCATGTTCTGAGGCTTGCAAAATAAAGGCAACAGTGCGAAAATAGCATTTTTTGCAAACGTACATCATGTTTGCCAGAGAATAAAGGTGAGGTAATTTTGTGAGCAACATCCGATTTTCGCATGGTTGCGCATATTTGCGACTCTTTGGACATGGATAATCGGACTCGCCATGACGAGAGGATTCAGAATCACCTAAAATTGCAATCTAGAGGATTCTTAACAATCCTAACACATGGCAATTGGATGTAACTGCAGTCACAACAATTTTATTGCTTGTTTTATACATTTCACAATTCAATTCAGTTCACAAGCATGTTTATCTATTTATCTCAATTCAGGTTTGCACTTTTAAATTCTGAACTTAACAACTAAACTTCTCTTATCAGGTTTCCGGGCATACTCCTGTCTATTACATTTAGAAGCCTTGCAAGCTAATGCAATTGTCATAACATTTATTGGTATATTAAGCAAAAAGGGAATACTTCGAATAATGAGGGAATCTCAGGTTCATTGTGAGCCCAATATACTTTTGTGTAAGTTAAGAAAGAAGAACTGAAACTTGTTGCAAAAAACTGATTTGTAATTTATTATACACAGACTCATCACTTCTGAAGAAGAAAAGAGTTTCAAGGAACAGATGGTTTGTGGCATACACATTAATAAGAAATCCAACCATTATACCCCAGAGGGGTTTATTAAATATGTTATCAATCTTTCATGAAGATGCACAACTTAAAGCAAATGCCGAGGAGACAAAAATAGGCTTATGAATTTCATTAATACCATATTGCACTCTTCACTGGATTAAAGGCAGACATTCAAAACTCAGCTGTTATTTTTTCTTCCTGGTATGAATTTACACAATTACAAAAGCAATTATGATGCAACCACAACAAAATTCATTATATAAATATGTCATAAGTCAAAAGTAACAGAAAATTCATATTTTATTCAAAGTATTTATTTTTATCACGATTTCCAGCCTAATGCAATTGACTAGTCATGTATGAAAGAACCATTGAACCACCATTTGGCAATAACTATGCAATACTGATGTAGTATGTGATAACGAAGTAAGATAAACACTTCACGCCATTAAAACCACAGTGAAAGCGTGACGAATATTTAAACATTGGAACTAATCCAAAAGAAATAATAAATCACCCTTTAAGAGATTAAGATAATCTTGCAGTTGCTAATTTTTTCTGTAAGTATAGAAAGTATTAAAGAAATCCAAACTATTTTTTTTAAAACTGAGTTTTGTGTTTCTTAATGAGTATTATTACGGTATGGCATTTGAAAGAGTAAAAAAAAAATTTCACCTTGACCCAATTGGATTGAAAGCATGAGCAAGTACGACATGGACTCTTCCAAAAGGGAACGATTGCACATCTTTTGATACTCAAACAACATTAGGTTCCCCATAACTGGTAAATATATCGCTGTTTTTTTAGATAAAAATCATTACCGCATGATACCGGGTACTAGTTGAGCTGAATATAAATTCCTGTCAGTGATCTAGTACTTAACAAAAAATTAACAACTCGGAATTTAAAACAAAAAGTCGTAAACATGCTGCTCCTAAAAATCCTTCACGACTGGTGACACGAATGAATGTTAAATTTAGCAGTTCTTGCTGTATGAAGCTGATTTTATTTACCATTTCTATAAATGTGTTTAATTTGACCTATAGTGATGCAGCTAACGTGCGTTCTTTCTTCCACGTGTAGGGTGTGGTCGTTTTAACTGGCGTGTGCGAACCTCACTTTTCGAGTGGGGATGCTGTATGGCTTGTAATTGTAAGTGAACTGATTGATTGAAATTGACATCGAATGATTCCTCGTACAATTCGTGCAATTATTACGTAAGTACTCTTGTGTTATCAGCTTTTCCTGCATGACTTTTGGTAGGCTATAAATTAGGAATTTAATCTTTATAATTGTACTCGAGTAAGGAATTAAGGGAAGAATTAAAAGCTGAAAAAATTTATTACATTAATTTGCCCCTATTTTATGAGGTTTCTATAATTTTTCCTTTTTTTGTATGAGGAAAAAGTTTTTTTAATTAGATGTTGTCCATTGAATAAAGAACAACAACAAAAAATTTAAGTGTGATTGATTTTTATTGCTGCAGTTAAATAAACTATAAATAGACTCGTATAAGAGTTGTAGCTATAGAACTGGGATTCAAAAGTAGTTTGGGCATTACACACTACCAGAGTGACAAGAATAGTTTGGATTTAGCTGACAATCAAAGATAAACGTTAAATTAATAGATTAAGTTGCGTGAGAATTAAAAACTGAGAAAATAAAAAAAAATGTATGAGACATTTATAAATTCCATTATTTACTTTGTGACTGTTTTATCCTTGTGGTCAAAAATAGCTGTTGTCCAGTTTGCCAGATTGGGTTGTATTTAAACAACAATTGTATATATACAAATATTTGCAGTGATATGTAAAAAATATTTGTTTTACACAACTTGATGTAACAGCACGAGTAGTAAAAATAGATTATTCTAAACCTCGGTAGAAAGAATTCATAAATTTGTCATTACAGATTTTAAAGATGCCGACTTCTTGGCTGAAACCAGGTTTACTGCTGATAGCAAAAGTTTTTCCTCCAAAAGAAAATGATAGGTATTTGCATTCAATAAAAGCAATATAATTCCAATGAAATATAACTACTACGTACCTTACATTTTAAATAAAAACTAGTTTCTATACGAGGAACGAGTTAGATCATTTGTACAATGACTCCTCGTTTGAAGATGAAAGTGAAAAATTTGAGCGAGAATATGAGGGCATGAAATTTTTGGACGAAGCCTTAGCGGTAAAATGTGCAATGTATTGATCTGGATAAAAAATACGACATGTTATTTTGTCTTATAAAGTTCTTCGGTCTCATCATTGTGACGTTTATGACGAAAAGAAAGTATCTGTGCCCAGGATGTTGCTGTGGATACTTTGGCTTAGCAGTGTAAGTATTCGACTAATTGGCAACGAATTGTAAAATTGATAATTATTTTTTTTAGCCCTGTTAATTTTTTAGAGCTGAAGAAACGCAGAAAAGCATTTTTGGCAGCTTTTGCATTGGTTACTATGGCCTTGCTTGATGAACTGCTTGAAAAAAACCTGGTTGCTGGAGAGGAAGTGCCAACTTACCTCAAAGGTTAAATAATAATTAATACACCAAAATACTCAAACAAATAAATAAATAAATTTATTTGTATATTTTATAGTTATGGTCAAATTAGGACTGGCCATGAAAATTGGTTGCCAGTTCTTCCCATCGTTTGCATTTATTTATATGCACTCATTACCTAGTTGTATTACCGGAATAATTTTTCATTTTTTGCATATGAGTCTAATTATATTGAGTGAGATTCCGGTTGCAGGTCTTTCGACGGTATGTTTACGTAAATTTCATGCTTTCCTTCTCACTGCATTTACAATTTTATTTTGGTTTCTTTTAAAGAGGGCGTTAATCAAAGAATTATTACTTCGTGGCATTGTTTTTGCGATTGCTGGAAGTTACCTTTTTTATTGGTACATAAAAGAAATATTTCGATTCTGCAAAGGAAGGAAAACCGATAGCGATTATCTCGTAATGAACCAGGTATGATACAGTAACTGAGAGTGTAATGAGAGAGTTTAAAGCAATATTTATTGCATTGCAGCTCAAATATGTGAAATATTTATTGAACAAAGACAAGTTAGTTATAGGACTGTGCGCTGGTGCAACTTATAAGACTTATTTTGTGGCTTACAGTCATAAGTCATAACATAGATCTTATAACATGCACCAGCTCAAATGTCAAATTATGGATATTTTTAAAAAAATATGACTTTTTCGTACATTTTCAGGTATTTGGAATTAAAGACTTTATCGTTGACTAAAAAGAGCAAATTTACTCAATTTTTTCAAAATCGAATTTACCGTAAAGTACCTGGTTTGTATTTGAAAAAATCATGAAGAAAATAGTTTGTTTTTAAATATTGTAATTGCATTTCAGGTTTCCGCTACTCTCTGACACTTTTAGCGAGCTGTTTAATGGGATTTCTTATCATAACGCATGTAAAACTGTGAGGATGGATGAAGACTGCAGTACCGTAACTCATTTAAATGGATTTTTAATTGTAGTTGACCATAAATTCACTTTACGGACTTATTAAAAACATACTGGCCGTTTTGGACTTGCTGCACTACATGAGACATTTGAAGGAAACGCCATTTCCCAATCGTAAAGACACACGATAGCCACTAGCCACACTGTAAATAAAAGTGTACCCTTTTTTATGACACCAGGCAGTGACTTATGTATAGTATAGTTTGACATTCAAACTCTCTTAAATGCTTACAGTACAATACAATAGACACTTTCGATGTCTTCTTAAGAGACACCTTTATTTACAGTACGTACGGTAACATTATTTGAAGTTGATTAAATTAATAATTCTATTTGCAATAAGAACTTGGAAATTCAATGCCAATAGTACGTACATTGATCAATTGGTAATAATAATCAACTTCAACTACCGTAACTCGTATGTTGAAAAAAGCTGCTGATATTTACGTACGTACTTCAAGAAAGTTTATCAATTCTTTTATTTCTTGCACAGTTGTTGCTATAATCCTTAAAAAGTTTTCTGCCACTAAAGATGAAGAAGAAGAAGATAGCTTGATAAGCTTATATGACTTTATCTACAGCCAATCTTTGATCATTGCAAGTACGATTTTAAAATTATTTGAAAATTCCATTACGGTATATTTAACTGAATTCTGATTGATGTTACAGTTGGAGCTACACTCGGTGCCATCATTGCTTACATCATAAGTGTTGTAAACATTTGCCATTTGCTGTCCTCCTATAGGGACAACATATTGAATCTTCTGAAGCAAGATAAGGAACTCAGTATTTTGCGCATCACAAAAGAATACAACAACGTTAGCCTAGTGGTAACGTAATTAATTTTTTTATTCAAAGAACGTGTTAAAGATTTTAAGAAATTTCATTTTCTAAACTTTTTTTCATTAAAGAAAGCAGGAATTCAATACGGAGGATTTCAAATTGCTTACATCTTTGCTGGTATAAATGCACAAAAAATAAATAAATTTTTTA
>JAQFZO010001238.1:0-16874 GCA_034695885.1 Geophilus flavus
GAAGTTCCATGTGCCATAATAATAAAAACGAGTATCAGAACTTGAAATAAACCATCAAAATTCACAATAACTCACGTAATATGGGTCTCTGTTCGTCCTAGAGACCCAAAATGGCAACAAACATCCAAAAAACGACCCAAAACGTCAAAAATGTTGAAAAACGTCAAAAATTCCACCAAAAACGCTCCAAAAACGAACAAACCAGCCAACAAATGCCTCAACCATCCTCTGCTACCAGTGTTGTATTAAAAGAGGCATTGTTGGCTAAATAAACTATGTTTAATGAAAAGAAAGGAGCAAAAACTACACGTGTTTACATGGAACAGCTGTTGGGAAGATGGCGTCACTTTTCTTAACAAGTGACTAGATACAGGACAGAACCTTATTACATCATCTGTCCATTACTAACTGGAGGACAGAACCAAAACTCTAGTGGCAATTAATTGAACTAAAACTCAACAGTATGTTACGCGAAATCATGTTCGTGGAGGTGTGTTCGACGCTGTGAGCTCATTGGAATGGATGAGTAATGTTTGTTGTGTCTGTAACGAAAATATTTATTTGCGTAAACGACGGTGTCGTTTACGCAAATGACTGTGTTGTGTGTGGTAATAATTGTGGTGTTTGTACGGCTGCATGTTTTTGTTTTCAGTTCTTTATTCGACGCACAAACGTGTCGCGTGATAGAATTTACGTTCTTATGTGTTTCGTGTGTGGCGTGCGTGGAGCGAACGAGTTGTGTGTTTGTGTTTGTCGACGCAGTTATTTACGCCAATAGTTACATTAGTCGTGCAAATGATTGTGTGTGTTTTTTTTTTTTTAACTTAATTCGCTTTTTCTTTTTTCCATTTCATCTGTTTTCATGCGATCTGTTTCATTTGGTCTTGATGTAAACAAATTATCGCGTTGTGTGAATGAGTTGTGTGTTTGTGTAGTTCGCTGGGTTATTTACGCGAATAACTGCATCAATTGTGCAAGGAAACGAGTGTGGTTTTTTTCATTTAATTTATGTAATTATTTTTTCGTTTTGTCTTTGATTTGATATGCGAACGTACGGTGTGTTGTGTGATGGAATTTGCGGTTTTATTTCTTTTGCATGTGGCGTGCGTGATTTTAATAAGTGTTCGACGCAGTGAGCTCATTGGAATGAATGAGTAATGTTTGTTTTGCCTGTAGCGAAAATATTTATTTGTGTAAACAACGTTGTCGTTTACGCAAATGACTGTGTTGTGTGTGGTGCATTAGTTGCGCAAGGAAACAATTTTTCTTTTTTATCAGATTACGTTATTATTGGGGACAGTTCTGGGTTGTCAAATGTGTGACGGGTGGGTTCGAAGAGCATGTCGTCGTCGGTTAGGGAAATTAATGACGCACACAATTCATTTAGTTGCGCAACTAAGCTGGTTGAGTGAACATTGTCGTTTGCGATGAGCGGACAAATTACGACTATTTTAGATTTTTTTGAATGTTAGTTGCGTAGTTAATGTCAGGTTAGGTTAGGTTAGGTTACGCAACCGACGTCTTATTTGTTCACAATGCCATTTAAATAAGTTTTGTTTGCGTCAAAATGGGGAGGGTTTGTTGATATTTTTGTCTGGTTTTACCGCAAATTTCTGTCGAGTCGCAGGTTGCCAGACAGGGTCGCCAGCAATCTATTTACGTTGAATCATGCTCGTTTGCAATTCATGGTTTTCTGCATTCACATTTTGGCCGTTTGGGATTTATTCTACCATTTAAATGACTTTTGTTTGCGTCAAAACGGAGGGGATTGTTGATATTTTTGTCTGGTTTTGGCGCAAATTTCTGTCAACTCGCAGGTTGCCAGACAGGGTCGCCAGCAATCTATTTACGTTCAATCATGCTGACTCGCAGGTTGCCAGACAGGGTCGCCATCAATCTATTTGCGTTGGATCATGCTTGTTTGCAATTCATGGTTTTCTGCTTTGAACTCAGAACAGCACAATTTAGTGATGTTTGGACTGTCTACAGTACAAGTTTCAGTTGTTTGCGTCGGCTGTAGCACGAGTTTGGACTGTATATAGCGAAATGTCATGGTGTGTGGAGTGATTATAGCTTAACTTGGGTATGTTTGGAGACACTAGCACAAGTTTGATTTCTTTGAAGTAACAACAGCACAATTTAGTAATGTTTGGACTGACTATATCACAAGTTTCAGCTGTTTGCGTCGGCTGCAGCATGAGTTTGGACTATGTATGGCACAGTTTGATGATGTTTGGAGTGACTTTAGCACAATTTAATAATACTTCAAGCGACTATCACTAGTTTCAGTTCTTTGGAATGTGTAGGACAATTTAAAGTGAAACCAATGTGCAGAAGCATTTGTGTGGAAATTAAAGTCAAACTTTGTTGTCAAGTAGAATATTATATTTTCATAACACATTTGGAACGTTGTAATTGCATGTCAACATATTTCTCATGTACACCATGTTTCAAAAGTAGTTGGACACTACACAAAATGTTTTGGCCTGCGACGTTTTTCCGCCAATAGATATCATAGTGGTTTAACAATTTGAAATCCTGAGGCGTTGTTTAATATTCCGTATGTAAGTTAAAAAATATAATTTATTTCATGTCAAAGCGTGGGTAAAAATGTTTTTTGAATGGGTTTCTGACTTTACCCCACAAAAGTTATTGCACAGTTGGCACAACAAGAAGAATATAGCAAATATTTACAAAATTTTGTTGCATGAGACCGCCTGTGGAAACACATTGAAGACAAAAATGTTTTCCCACTGGTTCTAATAGGGAATAAAAAATGTTTGTTTACTTTTACACAGTGAATGTCAAAACTTTGACTGACGGTCAAATTTTGTATTTTTTACAAAAAGGTATACGATTGAAGTAAAAATGCCTTCAGTACAAGATAAAAGAATGTAAGAAACAACTCTACTTAAATTTGTATGGCGATAGCTTGCCTGCAACACACAGAAATCAACAAAAGAGTCGTTTGGTTGTTTGGACAAAAACATACAGACACTTGGATACTTCTAGTTTGATATGAAATTCCTTGTTTTAGAACATCAACATACCCTCATCCATTCATCAGTTTATGGTTGAAATGATTTTTAGCTCTTAGGTAATTCTGTTCAAGTCTATAGCACATTTGAAGTTTTCAACTGATTCTGGCCAAGCCACAGATTTGCTGAAGTCACTTGATTATATTGTTTGTACCAGCGTATTAACGTTGTGGGAACCTTTTACGACATGTTTTGCTGTATGTGCAGTACATTTCGGTGCAAAAAATCTTCAATTGTCGTTGTAAAGTTGAAAATCTCTGACGTGCCATGCAACCCCGCATCACATACTTTTGGCCACCCCTGTGTTTCATGAAATTGCATCACAAATTGTTGCTGTAATTTTTTAAATGTTCTCCAAAATAAATTTTGTTTTATTTCCTGTAAAGAGGAGAAAAACATGAGTAGAATCAGCTAAAAAAATTGAAATTTTATCAGCTAGTGATGTAGTAAAAAAATAAATTCATTTGTTCACTTGAATCATAAGTATATGGCGAAGTAAATAAAGGGGAAGAACTGTGACACTCCAACAAAAATAGCACAGCACTGCTTTGTAACGTCAAACCCTATCACGTTGTTGGCTCTTTCTGCGTAAAAACTGACGAGATTTGTGTAAAATTAAAAACTGCATGGAACCATGTATCTTTTTTTTCGAATTGATGCTAGGAAAAAATAGAAGAACTAAAAAAGGCTTCTTCGAAATGCTTTACTTGTAGCAATGGCAACTTGGGCACTTAAAAACAAATGTATTTTTAAACTATTGAGTTTAAAATGTTTATTGCAATTATTATAAACAACTAAACTGTGCAATAGCACTAAATGAATTTCCTTAAATGCTTGTAATTAAATGAAAAAAATGTCGTAAAAGTTCATATTTTTTGGGATTAATCATCAAACAAACAAGTGATGAACTCTTTGTTTACATTCAGATTTCACTGAATAATAAATGCTGAGAAAGGCTTGAAGAATTGTTATTTCTGTATTCTGAGCTTTTGCTAGCACCGGCTGACACTGTCTGGCTTCAACACTGAACAGATGATGACGAACTTCTTGCCTAGTGTCATACTTCTCCCCCTTTATTTACTTCTGGTATGTGGTCACTCTCGACAGGAATCATAATTATATGGCCACCTATGAATGATGGTGTGAAATTGGCTGTAACAGACAGAGGAGGCTCGACTTGACCAGGATGTATGGTTTGAAAGAGCAAATATCCGTTCAATATGTTCAATATATCAGCAGTTGGTGAATCTGCACAGTTTTCACTAAACTTTACTCTGCATTTCATTCATGTTTTGCTTTAAAATAATTATTGTTTTTCCTCAAAATACTTGTTTTAACTCAAAAAACGTTGTAGATTTCGAAAATTAAATTCATTGTGTCATAAAGTTCACAGTTTCTAAGTTGCAGACAGCCATTCTTAGGTGGCCATATAATTATCATCCAAGTCGACATTTGAATTTGTTTTTTTACTACATCACTAGCTGATCAAATTTCAATTTTTTTAGTTCATTCTGCTCATCTTTTTCTCCTCTTTCCAGGAAAAAAAAGGAAATTTCATTTTTGACAATATTTACAAAATTACAGCAATAATTTGTGATAAGATTTCATGAAATACAGAGCTGGCCATAAGTATGTGATGGGGAGTTGTACACTGATGACAATCTATAAAAATTGTGGGATTTATGTCTGGCGTAAAAATCATTTAAACTAGAAAGTAATCAGTGGATGAGGATGTTTTCATTTTTTGAAGGAAGACTCTGGACGAATTTCACATAAAACTAGGAGTTTCCAAGTGTTTGTTTATATTTTTCTCACTCGGGCAAAATTTTCTTGTGCCGAAATATGACTACTTTGTTGATTTCTGCGTTGTTGCAGGCAAGCTGTCGCGACAACAATTTACGTGGAGCCCTTTTTTACCTTCCTTTATTTCGTGCTGAAAGTATTTTGGACAGTAATTGCATACTTTTATTCCAAAATACAAAATTTGACCCTGAGCCAAACTTATTGTGTCCACTGTGTCAAAGTTAACAAACTTTTTTCATTTCACATGACAGCCTGTGGCAAAGCATTTTCCGATTCGATGTGCTTCCGTACAGGCCTTGTTCAATTCTATTTTGTAAATATTTGCTAAATTTTTCTTATTGTGTCAACTTTCCGACTACTTTTGTGATGTAAAAATCATTCAAACTATTAAATTATCAACAGATGAGGGGATCTTGATCTTGTGAAACAAGAGTCTAAAGGAATTTCACATAAAAGTAGGAATTTGCAAGTGTTTGTTTATACTTTTTTCTCCCTAGGCCACAGTTTTCTTGGCCCGAAATATGACTCTTTTGTAGATTTCTGTGTGCTGCAGGCAAGCTGTCGTCACAAACATTTACGTGGAGTTGTTTCTTACTTTGTTTTATTTGGTGTTGAAAGTATTTTGTACACTAATCGCATACTTTTCTTACAAAATACAAAATGTGACCTTGAGCCAAACTTTTGGCATCCACTGCAAAAGTTAACAAACTTTTTTCATCTCATATCAGAACCTGCGGGAAAGCATTTTCCTAATCAAACTGCTTCCAAAAGAGGCCTTGTCCAATTGTATTTTGTGAATAGGTGCTAAATGTTTGTTATTGTGTCAAGTGTCTCATTAGTTTTGTGGGGTAAGATGGGATGCACATTGAACAAAAAAACTTTCCCACATTTACATGTGAAATAAATGATATATTTTTTAAGTTATATGTAGTAAAAAAGGCCTAAGGATTTTAAATTTTTAAACCATTTCATGATATCTTTTGGTGGAAAAAAAATTACAGCCCAAAACGTCGATTTTTGTGTGCTGTGCGATTGCTTTTGAGACATAGTGTATAGCACTCATATCTGAGAAACGAATGTAATTAGGATTGCCATTTGTGTTTTAAGTTGTGGCAATTTTTATGTTACATGACGACATCAAGAAATATTTTGCTCTGAATTAGCAAGGTTTTGAATTGTTTGGAGTTAAACTGAAATTCATGATTCTGTTGTGAACATTCAATTTTGATGTTGGGAAATGTGCGTCAGGTGGACTGAAAATAAAAACTGGATTCCTGTTTTCTACACAATTCCTTCTGTTTTAAGTGGACTGGGTGAAAGAAACTGAATTTGTCATGCAAATGTGCTCATCTACACATGTTTCTACAACAACTGGGCTGGATGGAAGTAGGAAATAAATTTTTCATACTAATTTGCTGGATTTATACATTTTTCTACATGAATTGAACTGGAAGCAGTAAGTAAGTTGCCCATTTTTAAATATTTTTTGTAAATTAAGTAAGCAGGAAATAGAAACTAAATTGGTTATTTCCACACAAATTGTTTTGCATCAAGTGGAAGTATAAACTGCAGAATAAATTATTCATTTTACAAATTGATTTATGATTTTCATACATACATGTTTTCACATGTGCCAAATGCTGGCCAGAACCCATCAGCGAGCACTTGATGAGATGACCCCAAAACTGTGACTAAGGTGTTGAATTTGCCTTAAGCAATTTCAGTTGCAGCTGATTCCCACAGTTATGTACATGGATTCATTATAAAACTGCTTTTAATTCTGTTGCATTGTTAAACATTCCATCACAAAGTCTTAGTTGAAAAACACCAAAATATTTTGATTTTGAATGAGTATGTGTAGAATTCAGACATTTACAAATACAAAAATGGTTTTCTTTGTTGGGCCCCTTTGGGCAGAAAGTGAATGCTCATACCTTAAATAAAAATGATATCATGAAGCATTTCTTTGAAACAATACAAGAACAATTGACTTAGTGATTTCTTGCAAAACATTTTGTAAAAACAAGCATAGTACCGCATCAGCTAATATGAAATTTCTTAGAACATGTCAAATTTAGTGAAACCACCTCCAACTCTAGGTCACCCACCCTATCTTTTATATTAACTCATGATAATACCACTTTACACTTTTTCTTTTGCTGCTAAACAAGCCACTATGAAATGTAAATATGCAAGAAACATTTGATTCTGGGGAACACCTTTTGCACAAAGCACAAATTCTGACATATAAATCTTGTTATCTCCATCACATGCACTCTTATATTTGCACATTACAACACTTGATTCATGAGTTGTGACATAAAAATGATATGAATCAAGAGACCTTTTTTTAATCCATCTCCATTTTTGACCACATGAGATCACAAAATTAACAGTTTCTTCTGATTTCACAACCCTAAGTAAAAAATGTTACTCACCAACATCTGAATGAGATGAGTCTGCCATCTTCAACAGTCAAAGGAAGAGTGAAAAGTGCATCAACTCACACACAGTCCACATGTGTCATTTGTGTGTATCACCCTAGTGAGTTGTGTGCACACCAAAACCCACTCCCAGCGACCAACATAAGAAAGTACAATTGTTTTTTCACATGCTGTACATATACAAATTGCAATAGAAGTTGCAGAAGCTGAAATCACAAACATTTGAAGAAATTAAATCTTGTTGTTTTGCTTATTTCTTCCCAGCAAACTTAATGAAAATTGTAAAACATCAAATTCAGCTTCACTCCACAAAAACAACTGTTTTCAGCATTTTCGTGGATTCTACATGAAAAGAATGCAGAAAACGAGATTTGAAAAAAAATTGTAACATCATATGCATAAATTGTTGAAAACTCTTCTCATACAAGACGTACAACATATTTGAGTTGAATGATTTTGCCACCAGATGGCATGACCATTCAGACAAACATGCACAACCAACACCTCATGTAGGCTCATATTGGCAGCAGGACGACCTTGACCTTGAAGTGCATCACAAATGAGGAAGTATACTGACCATGACAGACAATCAAACAATTACATTAAGAAATGACACAATTTATGCAAGAAGTGAACACAAAAGCCCAAAAAATGTATTTTTTTCCCAGAATTTACATCAGATGCACGCTGTAAATCCAAGTGACTAAAAAATTAGTACACACTTCATTCTGTTGAGTTTAGTACCAGAAGAGTCTGATGTTTATACATCTGTTGTTTTTTTCTTTGTTCGTTTGAAAATTATTTTTAATAAAAAAATGTTTTTTTTGTTGTCAGGTCAAAGGAATATTCATGATTTTTTCAACATTACGCTGATCTATTTCGATGGATGCATGCGTGGTTTGGAGGCGCAAATCTATTTGAAACCTGATGGAAGTGTCATCACTTTGGCTGAAAGATTACCAATCGGCTCTAAGCGTTTTTTCTGCGGTTTTTAATTTTATTTTTGTTGTTGTTTACAAAGCAAGTGTCCTATTGTCTAGGCAAAGGTGATAGATCATCTCAAATGGAAGTTGGATTGTTTTTGCAAAGAAAGCACATCATTATTTTATCTTCTTTTGTTTCTTTCAACAAAAATCAAGGTGAAGAATGTTGTTTTTAAACGTTTGTTTCATGTGTTGTTGTCAACAACGACAAAATTTACAATTTTTTCTCGAAAACTTTTCTTATAAAATTTAAACAAATTTAATACAATATAGAAAATATATTTTTTATTTGTTTTGTTGCTTATCACAGTCAGGCACATAAGGTCGTGCAAGCAGATATTAACACAGCATTACAGACATATTTGTGCTGTTACAAATTGAAAAAAACTGTTTGCTTTTACTAAAAATTTAAACGTGATTTTTAAATCTCAATTTTTATAACTGAATGTTGCGATTTTTGCACAATGAAATTTGCTTTTTTGTTACTTTTCCAAACAATGGCCATTTCTTGTCATTTTTTGCCAAATACATTTTATTTTTTGTCATTTCTTTGAATGAAATTCAATTTTTTTGATGTTTTTTTGCAGTTAAATGCCCAAATTGCACAAGTGCAAGGACAAAACAAGAAAAAATGGCCAAGTTTGTTAAATGCAGCTGAATTGTGGCTACTAAATCCAATCAGTTCATTTTCAATTTTTCTTCGGCTTGTGCTGAAAGTAGAAATGAAATCATTACAATTACCATCAGACATCTGTACATGAAATTCGTACTCAGCTCTGTAGTTTTTTCTTCCGCTATTTCTTTGCATTTTGAAAATGCTAAAAATGCTGTCTCAGCAGCTCTTCTGCGTTTAGTTAGTTGTTCTTGAGCTAGTTGTAGAGCTGCTGCTTGTTGATCCACCAGCGCCTGCGCTCCCTGCACATCTAATCGGCGTTTCTTCAACAGCGCCTGTGCTTGCTGGACGACTTTCGTCTGGTCGCCCAGCTCCTTGCGCGCTATCGCGTGCATTCTTGCACTCTCTTGGCGTTGTGCTTTTGCAGTTGTGGCCGCAAGCCTCTTTATATGCACGTCTTCTTCTGAAACATGAGGTGGTTTGTCTTGAACCAAGTGGATCTAATTATGAACAAAAATTCTGTTACCTGCAGCACACTTCGCAGCTGCGATTTCCTCTGGTTCTACATCAAAAAATAAGAAAATGTTTGTAACATTTATACAAACATGAGAAAAATAGAAGTGAAAACTTAGTACGTAAACATAAGTGACAAATCACGTGCACTTAAAACTTGAAACACACCTGCTACTTTATTTATTATCTCAGCAACCACCTGAGCAACTACACAATCTACATCTTGTTCTTCAGCTGGTTCTGCAAAAAAAATGAAAAAAGTGTTATTGTTTCATCATGAATTTTGCTACAAATTAACTCCATACCGACCTGGTTCCAAATCCCAGTCCTCCTGGTCCTCTAAGAACGCCTGTATGTCTTTCATCTGTCTGTCCGCATCCGCCATTGCAGTATGAAGAACTGAAGATAAAAACAATTTTTGAAATTATATGACAGTTGATGAACAATTTCTTTTGCACAGCTGCAGGTAAACATTTCTTTTGGAATACAAAATTTGTCTTGTTTTGTTGCATGGTCACTTCTTTTTCTGGCATCAGTTGTTGCATAAGCTACAACATTGCAATGTTTCATCACAACACAGCAATTGCAGGACTCTGATATACAGTGCCATCTGGTGGTGATTGCAAATATTAGATAAGTTGTACAAACAAGGTTTGATCAAAAACCAAATATCATTTCAGTTCTAGAGTCAGCCAGATTGTGAGGCTTAAACATGCTGTACATCATAATAAATCTTAGCACAAATTTCAAACAACATATGTAATGCTTTTTAAATTATTTTTTTTACAAATTTACCTTTTTAGCTGAAATGTTTACTTGTTTTGGGAAAAATTTACATTTGAAATGAAATTTTCAGTTGTTGAGAATTTTCCACTTTTAACTAAAATTTCATAATAGATATCACTTTTGAAGTCATTTTTTCATACAACTTCACAACTTTGTTTGTGAGAACTTGAAATTTTGGTGAACTTCTGTGAGCAATTTGCATTTTTAAGTACATTTTTTTTAATAGTTGCATATTTCAACTGTATTTTTGCAACAAAATGCAGGTATTTCAGCAAGTTTTTTAATCATCACAAAGATGAATAGGGAGAAAATACAGTTGTCTGCTAGGCTTAATTTTGAGCTCTTAGGCAATACTCATACACATTATTTTTTACAAGGTCATATACTCTGCTTAGCAACCAGCACAAATTTTTTGTCTTATTTCTTAGTACAAAAGTGACAACAATGTTTCATTGCAACACTTACATTTTTTAAGGTCAAGAATTGCAGCAGATCTTCTTAAAGCTTTCTTTGTTCTCTGTTGGCTTTGGCTGATTTGATATGCAGTGCCATCTGGTGGTGACTGCAAATAGTACACAACTTGCAGAAGCAAGGTTATGATCAAAAATCAAGCCAAGAACATGTTGTAAGAAACAACATTTCACTTCTGCAGACAGCTAAAGTGAAATTTTTATTTTTTTGGATATATTTTAATTTTTAAGTCAAATTTTTCAATTTTTTTGAGAAATTTAAATTTATAAGTCAAATTACTACTTTGCATGTGAGAAATTTGTATTTTTAACTGAAATTTGATAAGATATATCACTTTTAAGCCAACATTCGTAACAAACACCATTTTCAACTAAGTTTTTCACAAATTGCTATTCAAAACCACGCTTGTCGCAAATTTTAACTTTTCACATGGTTTTTGACGCAAGTTTGTAGTTTTAATTATATTTTTGTCAAAAGTTTAAATCTTCAACTCAACTTCAGCTAGAAATACAAATGTTGTATTTGACTTCTGTCAGACATTTGTTTGAAATAAAATTTTACAAAATTATATATTTTGGACTTCTTAAAATGCTGTTTCAGAATGAAAAGCCACCAAATAATAGTAGTTTAATCCAAAAACTCAGTTTAAATCTAGTTTTTCTCTGATAGATTATGGAATGATGATACTTGAACTCAAAAACTCACTTGAAATCCAGTTTTAGTCTGATAGATTATCAAATTATGGTATTTTAATCAAAAATGTGCTAAGAAATCAAGAAAACATGGTACTTTAATCAAAAGCTCACTATGAAACCAGTTTTTGTGACTTAAGCCAACTAAAAATCAGCAAATAATGGTATTTTAATCGAAAATGTTCCAAACAATCACCAAATGATGGTGCTTGATTCCAAAAGTTTTGCATAAAATTTATTTATTTAACTACATTTTTTTAAAAAATTACAATCGTACTTGAATTTGTGAAAGAAGTTAATGCAGGTTGAACCTTGTTATGACAAATTGTAACATAACTAGGGCGCAGAAGTTCATGCTCTTAAAAACTGAAATATATGCATGTACGTACAGTCATGGCCAAAAAAATTGCCCGTTTGCAGCATTGACCAAAATGGACTCACCCAGCCAGTCGGGGTGTGTCTACTTTATTTAGGGGGGCATAAAATGAAGTAAAACTGCAAGTTGACTGAAAAAATAGTTCAAACTCTTCAAAAGTCTTCAGAAAGTCAAAAATATCTTTAAAAATATTCAGAAAGTGGAAAATATCTTTAAAAATATTCAGAAAGTCAAAAATATCTTTAAAAATATTCAGAAAGTCGGAAAAATAATTCAAAATCTTTAAAAATCTTCAGAAAATCAAAGATATCTTTAAAAATATTCAGAAAGTCGAAAATATCTTTCAAAATCTTCAAAAATCTTCTGAAAGTCGAAAAATATCATTCAAAATCTTTAAAAATCTTCTGAAAGTCGAAAATATCTTTCAAAAGCCTCAGAAAGTCGAAAATATCTTTCAAAATCTTAAAAATCTAATTTGTAATTTGTAAGTCTAAAATGTAATTTTTTAAACATGTCAGTTATTCATGTGCATGTTACTTTTATTTTCAGCTCAAAATTGTTTTTAAAATAAAACTGTCATACAGCTGTATACTGGTGCTTTAAATTTAAGCAAAATATAGGGTGCAAAAAAAGTCTGATCCTATCAAATATTTCAAAATCAGTAATAGTTATCAATAAAACAATGATCGTGTCAAATAGAAAGTTGAGGGTGCTAAATCGAATGGCATTCTCAAATTTGATATTCAAGGTCATTTTCAAGGTCATTCATATTCTATCTCGAGGACCACGATAGATAGTTAAAAAGTCAATTAGAAAGTTGTAGAGCACCATCAAATTAGTCTAAAACTGTTAGTTTTAACTTTTTTCATGCAACAGGTCGTTGAGAAAAGTTTGAATGAAAACCAATCATAATACAGCTTTTTGGGAATTAATAAAATCTAAATGCTAAAAACGGAAAGTAGATTCTCCCAAAAGTTTTACTTGCTAAAATGCTAAATTTGAAATTTTTATTAGTACTGTAAAATAAATTTCAGCCATTGTTTTCAAAACAAATTAAATAAAATCTTATCAAAATTATGTCTGGTTTTCATTCTAATTTTTCTCAATAACTTGTCGGACTAAAAATATTAATTAACAGTTTTAGACTAATTTGATGGTGCTCTACAACTTTCTACTTGACTTTTTTACTATCATGGTTCTCGAGAGAGAATATGAATGACCTTGAAGATGACCTTAAATATCAAATTTGAGAATGCCATTAATTCAGCACCCCCAACTTCCTATTTGATCCCATCATTGTTTTGTTGATAGCTAGTACAGATTTTGAAATATTTGATGGAACCAGACTTTTTTCAACGCTGTATGACATAACAACATGGCAGCCAATGTTGGGATAATCTGGGTTAACAGGCAGGAAAATTAGTGTTTGTAAACATGTTTTTTGTCAAACATAAAGAATTCATGAAGCACCTGCTGCTGTCCGATTTGGCTCGATATGTCGTCAATGCTTTTGATATTCCTGTATCAGCTATTTGGCGGTGGCCTGACTCAATGGCTATCCCTGGTGCAAGTGCATGGGATGTCTCACGCAGTCACATTTGGATGAAAATAAGCAAATTAGGGGCAAATTTGGATTGATATTTGTCAAAAGTATTTTATACTGTACAGAATACAGGAAAATTTTATTTTAATCCTTTTAATCCTTTTGATACTGGATTATTTTTCCTGTTATTTGATATTTGAATGCCTTTTGCCATAAATATACTTTTTTAAAACTGCACTGCCTCCATTTCTACCCCCAATTTTGCCCAATTTGCTATGCATGAAAGTATCTTTGCAAACTCTTCATAAGAGAAAATTTTGGAATGTGACAACCTAATGGAAAGAGATATGGGGTTCATCTTTAGGGGATGATGGAGAGAGGTTTAAGAGGGCTTGAAGTATGTAAAGTCCCCAAAGGGAACATAGGCCATCATGTAGGACCTTGAAATCAATAAAATTTCTTTAAGAACAAGATTTGCAAAAGTTAGAAAACAGTTATTGCATGAAACTGTTAAAATATGCAGGGCTAAAAATTTTATTGGTGAAAGACAATAGGGATCTTGCGCAGTCATATTTTCTAAACGTATAACGTATAACATCCGTCATAACTTCAAAAAAAGCTTAAAAGCAACATATATTTTTGTTGTATACGTGGCTATAAGTTTAAGTCCATACGTTTAGACGTATACATTTGCGCATGCGCAGTTTGTCTTCTGATGTCATGTTGACCGCCATTTTTCCATCGATCTAACATGACCCGACTTTTAACCGAATTTGGCAAATAAGTCGTTCACATCATTTAATTAAAGTGCAAAAATAGTTTTATTACTTCAAAATCAATCATTTTGAAGTAAAACAGCACTTCATGGAGTCAATTTTTTTTAAAAACGAAGAATTTACCCGAGTCTTCATATAAGGTGGAATGGTTTTGCCAAAGCTGTGCGATATGTTGCAACTTGCAAGTGAGCAAGATCTTGTACATATAACATATGTCTTATAACTTTATCAAAGCTAAAACGTATAGAATTTTCTATATGTATAAGTTGCTCGTTTCATCCATTTTTGCGCAAGATCCCTAATGGGTGGTATGATTGAAAAAAAGAAGCATTTTTACTCCAAAGTAGAAAGCACTAGCAAAATACTAATTTTTAATACAGCAAATGCTTGCATTTAAAATTTTTATTCATACATTTCAAAGCATTTGTTTCAAAAACTTGAACGAAAAGCATTTTCCCAATTCTATGAACATTTTTATTTCCAGCCAAAACCCTCCCGACAATCCTCCAGATGGGGTGCAGCCACATCAGAAGAAATCACCTCAAAAATGAAAAAAACAATACCAAAAAACACCATCAGAACCAAAGCATCAATCTGGGGAAAATTCACAATCTTCCTCACAAAAACCAACAATCAACTGACCTCAAAAACAACAACCCAAGAAGTAGCAACAATCCTCAAAAACTGGGCATTGAACATGCGCAAACTGACCGGCGACGAGTACAAAGAAGGTGTCGTAAAAACAATGTGGAACGTAACAGCAAAATTGGTTCAAGAGAAATACTTCAACGAATACAAGCGCGTTATCGATCCGTTCAAAGACGATGTGTTCAAAGACGCTAGACAAGCACGTGACACGAAGCGACAGGAGCTTCAAATGAAGGTCAAATGCAGCACCGTGTTCACCGTAGAAGAAAATATCGCAATTTTAGACGCTTGGGACGAAGGTACTCCGAAAGGTCTTCAGAGAAAACTCTACCATTCGCTGTCGAATGAATTGGAATGGACGGCAGGTGACGCTGCAAATGCGAGTATTGATTTTTTCCGACATGAAATAGACGAGAACGGTCGACCGACGGGTAGAATTGAATATAATCCAAGATTTGTAGAACCGGATGAAGAGAATTGTCATTCTGGGAGTAAATGGTTGTCGCCGTATGATGATCCAAAGAACTGTCCTGTGAGGTTGTTGAATGCTTATTTGTGTAAAAGGCCACGGATGGTTGAGTATGACAGTTTGTTTTTGACGCCGAATACTCAATGGGAGTACTTGAAGATGTGGTATAGTGTTTCACCGATAAAGGTTACCGAAATTAAAAAGTGGCATAAGGAAGCGGCTGAGTTGATTAATTTGAATTTGAAAGATCGATAAGTGGGTAGAGAGGTTGTGGTTCATGATTGTCAACTAGGTGGGTTCAAAAATGATTTGCAGATGTGCAATTGTACATTCACATGTAAAAAATACTTTTCGAACCGTCTGAAGGTCATTGAGGGCCGAAACATCGGCAAATGCATGTGCAAACTCAGAATTGCATGTGTGTAAACAGAAATGCACATGTTTAAATTAGTTTTTGGTGTAAAAATTTTCATTCAGAAATTACTGCTTTGTTAGTTTCAATTTTTACCACCAGGTGATGAAGAAAAAAACATTCAAAACTCTTCAAAAACACCCAAGAGTTTAACAATTCCCTAAAAAAAGCCCTAGAACCAAATACTTGTTCCAATACCAAATAAAAAATCATGAAATTATTCACCGAAAAAAAATTGGATTTCCAAAAATAAATCCAATGTGAAATTTGGCATTTAATGTGAAAGTTGGTATTTACTTGTGGAAATATCTAGATTTGCATAAAATTTTACACCAACTTTACATTTGGAAATCCAATTCTTTTTTTTTTTGCAGTGTATCGGGTTTCGGTACCTGTATACTGTATCAATAGAAAAACCCTACTTCCCATTCCAATTGCCATCAATTCATTATTTTTTCTCTATGTGCTGAAAAGTTTGGTGGACTGCAACCTCTCTAATATTTAATTTTGTGGTTGGAATTATTGTGTCCAGTTCCATTCATTCTACAACTGCCATTAGAATGATCTCAGTATTATTTGTTAATAAAATTGACTCTGTAAACTAATGTCCTGACAAATGATTGCATAATAAAATACTTTTGATAAATGATGTAATGATTATAACTCACTATAGGTGCAACAACAACATATTCTAATTAGGTAATCAATATTTTAAGAATTGATGCAGATTTCAACTCATCATACAACAAGGAGACATCATGTGACTGTAGTAATCAATAATAAGATCTAACCAAATTTGTATGTTATTCTTTACACACCCACTCACTCTCACATAAACACCTAAATGTTTGATAGTAGTGAATGAGCTCATAAAATAGATTGATCAAAGTAACTATGGCATCACCGCTCACTATCCAATAAAAGGGTTCGCAAAGGTACTTTTCTGCATGGCAAGCCCCTTCCAGCATGGCGCTTGCACAGATGACTAAAAATTAACTAAGTGGAAGCTAGTTGTGTTGCAATGGGGGGCATAAGAGCCATTTACTTTTTTCAGCATCTTGATTAAATATGAAATAAGCTTAATACAAATACGTAATAAAATAAACTAATTAATTAATTAATTAAAATTAAAAATTTATAAATAAAAAATTAAATAAACAATAAAAAAAAATGAAATCACAAATGTATAAAATAAAAATCAAACCAAAGTAGCAATTGATAGCTCAAAATCAGTGTTGGGCGCGCTACCCAAAATTTCTAGTGCCGCTAGCGCTAGCGATAAAATTTATAAAAATAGTTCCGCTACA
>JAQFZO010001239.1:0-16870 GCA_034695885.1 Geophilus flavus
ATTTGCGAGTGATTTTCTGTTATGTCCAAACTATTTTCAAATGATTTCAAACAATTTCTGAGTGATTTTTCGTTCTCTTATGTAGATCTATGTAAAAATAGTTCGGAAAAGGCTGGAAATCATTTGATATTCGTCTAAAAATCGTTCAGAAAAGACTGAAAACCACTTGAAATTGTCAAAAATTAGTTTGAAAAATGAGGGTAAAAAGTAGTGGTTTTCAGGTAGAAACCAGTTAAAAATTGGGGTATAAAAGTGGGATAAAATTTAGGTCATTTTGGGGGGGAAAGAAGGGAATTTGGGGGTCGAATAAATGGATCCTTTGGATTAGAGTATGATTTGAATGACACGAGTATTTTTCATCCCATAATCACCTGTTTTGAGGAATCAAGAGAAATTGAAAGCAATGTCAATATTTCAACTTCAAGTCACATGTACTGTAAAGTTGTGATACATAAGATTCGCGGTACACACCGTGGAATTCGCTGAATTATCTCTGAATCGCGATTTGATGATTTTCACGGTCGTGGTTTCAGTTCGCTAGGCTGCGATCACGGTATCCTTTGTACAGGCCGAACCTCACTATTACGAACAGAACGATGGTGTAATGAAATTTTTATTATTTCCTTTGAATTCCGTGATAGCAAGTTTCGACCTGCATTTTTTATCCACAGGATAAGTTTATATTTATTAATGAAATCTTTTATTACAGAAAACTGTGGCTGAAAGAAAGGAAAACTTAAAAAAAGTTCAAAACATGTTGGATGCCATTGATAAATCTTTAGAAACTTTCATCCCTCGGAAGGAAGAAAAGAAAGAAGTTTTAGTGAACGAAAAGAATGCCCTTCGTAAAGCAATGGTAGAAATAGAATACAATATGTACAGTAAAATGATTTTCTATATAATTCGATTTTATTTTTATACAGATGGATTATCAACAAGTGAAGGAAGATATCAAGGCAATGGAGAGTGATAGACAGACTTTGCAGGATAGGACTAAAGAAATAAGAAATACGTAAAATAAAAAAAAATAAAAATTTTAATGAAAACAAATTATGTTACTAAAAATTAATTCTAGGACCAGCCGTCGGGATGTGCAAGCGGAAAGAGAAGAGCGTCTTGAAAAGATTGAGAAGAAAACTGAGGAGATGAACAATTTGGAGGCTAAACGTGTAACTACCGAACATCACTGCAAACAGTTACATGGTGCTGTGGTTAAATACCGGGGAGATAACGACGTGGCTAAGTAATTAACTTATTTTATCTCTGGATTGTGAATTTCAAGTTTTATTGATTAAATTTATTTTATTTTATTTTATTTTATTTAATAGCGATCAAATGCATCAAATAAGAGAGAACATCGATAAGAAAAAAGCTGATTTGAAAGGTTTTGAGGGAAGTAAAGGCGATCAACTGCAAAAATACGGAAGTAGGGTTGCTGAGTTAAGGAGAAAAGTCGAACTTGCATACAAAAACAAACAATTCAAGCGTAAACCTTATGGCCCTATTGGTAAAATAATTTTTGATTTATATTAATTTATTTTAATAATGTATTCTAATTGGTTTTGTTAGGTTCATACATTTCTCTAAAAGATCCAGAATGGGCTTTGGCAATAGAAATTCATCTCGGCAAAACTGTGATGAGTTACATAGTGGATAACTACGAGGATCAACTTGTGTTGGAGCGGTTGATGAGAGAAACGATTAAGGACAAACGACCTGATATAACCGTGACTAAATTTATAGACAAGGTTTGTTTAGTCCAAATACCAGTAGAATCTCGGTCACTTGACATACCCCCCCTTACAGTTTGAAATTTAAATTTAAAAAAAAAAATTGAAAATGAACATAATCATAGGGTATCGCCTCCTTATTCTGTGGTATCGCGACTAGCGACCTAATTGTTGCGCGAAAAAAATAACTCCAAAAAAATTTAAAAACTTGAGTGTTTACACAGAAGATAACGGTACAGTGATTCGGAATCCTCTCAATGTTCCTAGTCTCGCATATGTGGGTTACTTAGCGAAAATCGCATTTCTCACAAACGTACATCACCGTCGCACACATTCACTTACAAACAAGATGTATGTTTGCGAGAAATACGATTTTTGCTATGTTGCGTACATTTGCAAGACTTGGACCATTGATATTCGGAATTGTCACGCTGAGAGGATTCCGAATCACCTTTCCAAGTGGGAAACTCCCTGGACCGGAATTGCAACAATCAATTGCGAGTTTCGTACTGTTACGCACATTTGCGAGCATCGAAAGGTGGGATATTCGAATCCCCATGCTGAGGCCATTCTGAGGGCATGCGAATAACTCCTTGGACCAAAATTGTACCGTTTTTCCTTGGGTTTTCTAATCCTGGGATCCTGGGATTGGAATTAACTAAACCCTAATCCCAGGATGCAGAAAAAAAAAACGGGATTGTTCAAAGAAGTTCAAAGAAAATTTTCTGTGAATTGATTTTATTTGAGTTTCTTTGTTTTCTAATCCCGGGGTCCTGATCCCAAATCCCGGGATTCAGATGAAAGGCTCGCGATTGCCAATGAAATCGGTAAAAATCAATTCGCAGAAAATTTGAATTTTTGAGTTTTTTAAAATTTTATTTTGAAGATATTTTTTTCGCCCGTAATCGCCGTCTTTGTATTATCCGATATTTTCGTATAGTTTGGACAATCGAAGTTCTACTGCAGAATAATTAAATAAAAAATGAAATACCTAATTTAATTTTTTTATCTTTTAGTTACACGACATTTCTAGAGCGCGTTTGCAGTCAAAGCAGTATGATGCAATTTTCGACCAATTGATTATTAACAAAGTAAATGTAAATGTCACCAATTTTTTGATTGACAAATGCGGCATTGAAAACATCGTGCTGATTGCCGACAACGAAGAAGCTCGAGAAGTGATGTCATCGAATAACCCACCACCCAAAGGAAACTTATGTTACACACTTACTGGTGATAAGGTGTACCCTGCTCCGGGGTATAGATATTATGCCGCGAGGAAAGGCAAACGAGCCCAGTTTTTACAAGCCAATATGGATGAGTTGATTAAGTAAAATTTATTTGTCGACTTAAAAAAATAATAAAAATTAATTATTATTTTTTTTCTTTTCAGTAACATTAAATGTGACATAGAAAATTTGGAAGATAAATTCAGGAAATTTCAGGAGAAAGATCACGAAGCGCGTAAAAGCATCGAGGAAAACAGGCGGAAGTTGAGGAAAGACGAAATTAATTGCAAAGAATTACAACAAACCATACAAAAACTACAATCTGAAATTGCCGAGTTGAACAACGTCGACGAGGAGCCCGAACCGGGCGATCTCACCGCATTGGTATTTTATTAGAAATTGATCAATTATTCGATTTTTTTCCATATTTAATTTGTTTTGTGATTTTCTTTAATACAGGAAAAGGAAATCGAAATCATCGGAGACAACTTAGTTCAACTAAAATCGAGAGATAACGTTTTGAGTGAAGATGTGGACGCACGAAAGAAGAAAGTGGCTGTGATAGAAGGAAACATGAAGGAATTGAACCAAAGGTTTCAGAACGCCATAGTGACCAAAATCGAACCATTGAAAGCCGTGATTCAGCAGCGACAGGCAGACTTAGTGGATGCTGAAGAAGCAGAAAAACATTATGTTGGTTTACTTCAAAAACACGACGATAAGCTGGAAGAATTGAGAAAGGAAGTGGTGAACTTGAAAAAACTCGTGGTGGAAAACGAGGAAAAAGCGCGTCGTGTGTGCCCAGAACGTATCGAAAACACGAGAGATCCTGAAATGATCGATAATGAAATAGATAAAATTAATAAACAGTTAGAACGGAATGAAAAGAGGTGTGATGCCTTTGTTTTTCTACGTTTAAAAATAAAATTATAAATGTAATTATTTTTTACTGTTTTGCAGATATGAAGAATCACGAGATGAAGTTGTAATAAGTTATTACGACGCGAAGAAGAACTTGGATTCAATTAAAAAGGATATAAATGAGAATAAAATAGTCATTGCCGTGAGTTATGGCACGAGGAACCTTGATTATTCGATCGACACGAGACCGACAGGTGGTCGGATATTGGGAATTTTAAAAAAATTCAAATTTCAAAAAAAAATAAAAAAATATCTGATCAAACAGTTAATTCTGGTGTAAATACCGTAATCGCCTATTTTTGCCACCAGGTATAACTTGATTGTTCGTCATTTATTTTTTATTTTTGCTTATTGATAAAATGGAATGTCGAATAATCGAGGTTTTGCTGTATTTTTTAAAATTCATCGTTTAATTTATTTTTAAAAATTATTTTCAGACTTTATCAAAGTTCTTGAAACATCGACGGGTGAATTACAGAAATTTTCGTCATCGTATAGCGTGGCGTGTAAATAATTCGTTCGTTATTTCTCTGAAAGAACGAAATTATATGGGGAAATTATTCTTTGATCACAAAAAGGAACTTCTCAGTATAAAAGTAAACATCATCATTTAAATAAATCGACGGTTAATTAAATTTTTTATTTAAAATTTTAAACTTTTTTATTTCTTTTAGGCACAACCATTGAAAAATACAGAGGAAATGAACGAAGATATGCGTTCGTTGTCAGGGGGGGAGAGATCTTTTTCAACAATTTCATTCCTTTTGTCCGTCTGGGATGCGGTGGAGGCCCCGTTTCGCATTATGGACGAATTTGATGTATTTATGGACATGGTCACTCGTCGTGTTAGTTTGGACATGTTGTTGGAATCTGCCGTGAGCAAAACAGCTTGCCAATATTGTTTCCTCACCCCACTGGATATTGCTGCTCACAACAAGGATAAATTCGACGTGAAACGAATCAAAATTTTCAAAATGCCTGACCCAGATCGAGGAGGAACTTCGGGGACCCATCGACTGAATTGGGATGAGAACGACAAGGAAAACGACAGTGACCAGTCATGATGATGTTGATGATAATGTTAAACATTATTTTCATCCAAAATATAATATGTATTGTAAAGAAAATAAACATTTTCAAGCAGTACGGTACTTTATTATACAAAAAATCAACGTGTAAAATTATTTTAATATTTCACTTGTCAAGATGGGATTGATGCAGTCGAAATTTGAGGATATTTTTCTTGTTTTTAACTTTTTATTGGATGGCAATGGCGGGATTTTCAAAATTGGTTTCACAGTTACCTCCTCAGGATTGCTCGCAGTGATGTCTCTTTAGAAAACGATTCAGGAGGTTCTTTTACTGATAATTTTACAGAATTATTATTCATTTTGTTACCATAACTCTTTTCACCATGTGCTGCACTGAAGCAATGGTCATGACTGAAGTAAATACGTAAAAGTGTTTGATTGGCTGTTGCCTAGGGAACGTATAGGCAACAGCCAATCAAACATCTTACTTTTACTTTAGCGTAAACTTATAAAGAAGTTAAAACTGAAGGTGCGCAACTCTTCGAGCTCAACTCCTTATGCTTACGTTTTTATACTTATAAAACACAGGATGTTCAATAGTTCGGTGTTATGACATCATTATTTGTTAACAGCCAAGATGGACGAGATGGATACCATCACAATATTAGCACTGTTTGATCCAAGTAGTTTAAAAGACTTTGTATTGGCCAAATATCTGATGAAAGCTAAAAATGAACACAAACAGTTGCATTCTGTGACTGTGTTTGACATCAACAAAATTCCAGTTGAAAAATTTCGACCTTTTTTTCGATTTGAGAAGCAAGATGTACTTAAACTCCATGCTGCCATGCAACTTCCCAATAGATTTGAAACACCAGAGGGCCATATAGTGGATGGTTAGTACAGTATTTATAATTACTCAAGAGCCTAACTAAAAATTTTGTCTTTCTTTTATTTATTTTTATAGGAATCGAGGGACTGTGTTTGCTTCTACGCCGATTTGCATACCCAGATCGCTTGAAGTGTATGCAAAAAATGTTCGGTTTGCAACTTCCAACTTTACGCCGATTAATAAAAGTCGTATGTTTGTTCGTGTACAACAAATGGGGACTCCGGTTGCTCGATTTCAGCGAAAACAAATGGCTAACTCGCGATTTTATGACAGAAATGGCAGCAATTGTGACAAAAATGGGATCACCGTTTAAGAACTGCATCGGGTTTATCGATGGAACCGTTGTATCCTTGTGTAGACCTAGTGACGAATTACAACAAGAGAAGAAACTTCATCGCTTGAAGTTTCAATCACTTTGCCTGCCGAATGGATTGATTTTGCATTTGAGTCCACCATATCCAGAAAAACGACATGAAGCGCTTATAGTGAGAGACACGACAATTTTGGACCAATTACAGCTGTACTGTGCCGGATTTTGTATTTATGGTTCCGAGGGTTATCCTTTGAAACCCCAACTGATGTGTCCGTATTCTAATACTGTTTTAACTCGAGAACAAACGGCATTCAATTCGTCGATGGCAAGATTTCATCAGTGCGTTGAATGGTCTTTTGGGAAAATTGTGCAAAGGTTTTCATTTGTTGATTTTAAGAAAAATCATAAATTATTTCCGCAACCGGTTGGGATGTATTATGTTGTTGCTGCCATTTTAACAAATGCTCACACTTGTTTGTATGGGTCTCTAACATCAACTTTCTTTGATATTGAGTGTTTGGGTTTGGATAAATATTTTCAATAAATGTATGTTGAAAAGTGAAAATAAAACTAATTTATTTTGTACCATTAATAAAAGTACAGACTCGAAAAAATGAACTGAAAGGAATTTATTTATTTGTTAGTTCCAGAATTTTGGAATTTAATATTGCCAATGAGTTTTTGGCCTCGAGTTGTTGTTGTCGGTGCGCATTTTTCATTACTTCAAACTTTTCCCGCTCGAATTGAAGTTTTTGCCTCTCTAAATCCAGCTGCTGTTCCCGTAACTTCATTTCTCTTTTGTGGATTTCCAATTTTTCTTCGCATTCTTTCTCATATTTTTGTAACAAGTATTGTAGAACATCAGAATAAATTCCAGAATTGCGTGCACCTCGACGTTTCTTTGATTTTTTCGTATATTTTCGTTCATTAATTTCTAACGGCAATTTTCCAAGTTCAACATTACTCAGGGCAGCATCTCGTATCTTTTTGGTAGTTTGTGCGTTATTTGTGCTTAGTGAAGTTCGGGGATTCTTTTTGTTTAGTTCACGGTATTGTTCGTCAGAGTTGTTCCAGACTTCCGTCAAAGACTTCATATTGTCCCAAGGTGTTTTTAGTCCTTCTTTTTCACTTGTAGATGCCTCCATCGAGTTGAAAATATCCTTTTTTACATGTACTTGTCACTTGTGTCGTGTTGATCCTTCTGAAAAAAGAAAAAAATTTAAATTTAAATTTCTAGACATTTTTTTAAAATTATTGTAGCAATTAGTTGCATATCACCTCTGATTTTTTATTATTTCTATTGCTTTATTCTTTGAAAATTCCAGTCAAAATGAAAACATATGCGGTAATGTAAATATACCTTGCCTGCGATAAGTTGATACTCCTCTCCGCTAGGTGCTTGGTGGCACGTGTTCGAGCACGTGTTGTTGGACTCGGTGTTAGACGTGTGACCTCGCGTGTGACAGACAAGACTGAATTCTCGACTGAATAATTTACAAAATACAACTCCTGCCTTACTGTTTCACTCCGTACTCTCCTATATTGTGGTCAACAACAAGAATAAATTTATTTTTTTAATTAATAAACAACAAAATATGAATTTGGCGGAATTTTGCTAGGAATTTTGAGAATTTTGGGCTTTTATGCTAGTGACATCTATTGAGTAAAAATTCATACTCCTACTGTAAAACGCTCCAAGCGGCATGCGCTATTTTGAAACATGGCCGCGACTAGTTTAAAACGCACTTTATACGTTGGTAAGAATTTATATTTTTATTCTATTCGAATTACTTTACGTACAATAATTTAATGAATTAATATTTCCTAAGGTGGCTTGCCTGAAGAAGTAGACGAAAAGATTTTACACGCTGCTTTTATACCTTTCGGTGACATAAGTGATATTCAAATCCCTCTCGACTATGAAACTCGTATGTTTTTATTTCATTATTTTGATAGTAAATCAAAAGTTATAAATATTATTTAAATTTCTAGAAAAACATCGTGGCTTTTCATTCATCGAATACGAACTCGCCGAAGATGCTGCAGCAGCAATTGATAACATGGTAATAAAAATAAAAAAAAAATAAAAATATTTATTTTACAATTTCTTATATTTAATAACGTAGAATGATTCCGAGTTATTTGGACGAACGATCCGTGTAAATATCGCTAAACCAATGAGAATTAAAGAAGGTTCAGTTCGACCAGTGTGGTCAGACGACGCTTGGCTCAAAGAACATGCGGGTGAAACACTTAAAAAACCCGACGAAAATGAAGCTGAGGGTGAAGATATTACCGATGAAACAACTGATAAAGAAAAATCTGAAGAAGTATACTTATTTTTTTAAATATTTAATATTTTCAAGCATTAAAAACAATTTTTTTTTTGTAATTTGATTTCACAGACGACTGAAGACGGTGAAAAGACGGAAAGTACAAGGAACCCACAGGTGTTCCTCGATATTCGAATCGGAAAACGAAATGTCGGTCGTTTGATTATTTTATTACGCGCAGATGTTGTGCCGATAACAACTGGTACAGTAGTAAAATTGTTTTTGTTACATTTTTTTATACATTTAATACATTATTTAATTTAATAGAGAATTTCCGGTGTTTATGCACGCACGAAAAAGGGTTTGGATATAAAGATACAATATTTCACCGAGTCATTCCAAGATTTGTACGGATTTATTAAGTTTTTATTTTTTTTAACATTTAAAATTTAAAATTTTTCGTATTTAGATGTGTCAAGGTGGCGACATAACTAATCACAACGGTTCTGGTGGTCGTTCGATTTACGGAAAGAAGTTTGCAGATGAAAATTTCATATTAAAACACACAGGAACAGGTGATAAAATGATTTTAATACTGTTTGTCACGAATTAAACTCGTTTTTTTTTCGATTTCAGGCGTTTTATCGATGGCTAACTCGGGTCCAAATACGAACAATTCACAGTTTTTCATCACAACCGAAAGAACCGACTGGTTAGTTGATTAAAATTTATCTAAATTTCAAAGAAAATGTAACAAAAAATTTAATATTTGTAATTATGATTTAGGTTGGATGGAAAACATGTCGTGTTCGGTCAAGTAATCGCAGGATTCGAAGTTATAAAGAAGATGGAGGTTAGCTAAAAAGGAAAATCAAAGAACCAATTGAATTTGATTAATTCTCAATTTACTCATTTTTCAGGCGTGCGGTAGTAAAGCAGGAACTCCCAGCGAGCGCGTCACAATTCACAATTGCGGAGAATTAGTGTAGAAATCATTTTATTAATAAATTACTTTCTTTTTGTTCTATTTCTTTTATTTCCATTTAATGTTTTTTTATCTGATAAAAAAAGAAATTAAACTTCTTTACAACATCCTTTACAAATAAAAATTTCCATTCAATAATTCAGATCGAAAGTATCAAATTAACAAAAAAAAAAAATCGTTATGAATGAAATATAGAGAATTTTTGTGCCAAAAAGTGATTTAAAACATCCATATTCAATTTATTGCTCGTCTAATTACAGCAATGAAAAAGGTATTTATTACCAATCCGGTTACAGTTACCCATATCACCAGAAGGTGGCGCCATCTTTCAAAAAATTTTTATTTACATTTAAAAGATGATATTTTAAAATCAGAACGGATTTCGGTTAAAAGCAGTAACAGCTAATTACACAAAGCCTAACCACACTCTAAATTCATCAAACCAACCCCTCGGAATGATATGCAAATGTGAGTTAATTTAGAATTTAAAATTATATTTGAAATCCTAACAAAATTGGGGCGCAAACAAATTTACCCACAATGCTCCAGTAATTAAAAATGGCTCCCCTGTAATTAGCAGACGGCTTTGTTACTGACAAGAGACGGGATTTTTCTTTCGTAAGCAACAACTTGGGTCGAATTCATTCGTCTGTCTAATGTTGATGAAGAAGTGCACGTGAAACAACGGATTCCATGAAGGTAAATAAGTGGGAAAAAAGGAATGGGAAGAATATTCCCATTCGGGGGGTAGAGAAATGGCGATGAATTGAAAATGGGCTTTTGACATTAAAAGATGGAAAATTTTCATAACCAGTTTACCACATATAATCGACTATGGACAAGTAGTTTTATAATCATCTACTACTTTTATCCCATTTTAAACTCAATGTGTCTACTTAATCTGATTGGTTGGCGACATTTTTTGCTGGGTTAGTGGGCGAAAAAAATATGAAAACGAATCGAGCGCAGATTTTTCAGGGCCGGTCGCATCTTCATATTTTTTCATTCACCATGTTCGGTTATCTTTCATTTACCAATCTTTAATTACGGGTATTTTTAGATGGGTTTTTCACCTTCTAAAAGCTGTGAAGTGCGTCAAAAGTTTGGAGTTTGAAAGTTTTTTTTTTGTTTGGGTGTATAAAAAAAGTGACGAAGTGTTTTTTTTATTTTTTTTATTTGGGTGATTCTTTTTTGTTTTTTATGTGGGTTTAGTGGTGTGTTTTTATAAAATGTGAAATGTGTGGCGAATAGGGTTAATTTTAGGGTTGGAATTTTATATTTTTGAATTTTTCTTGTTTTGATTTGTGGTTTGACATGTTTTTAGTAAATAAATGAGTTTTGGTTTGTTTATTGGGATTTATAGTTTGGTTGTGGTTTTTTATTACTACTTATTATTATTTATTATTATTATTAAAAATATTTATTTTGATTTTTTGATTTTATTTATTGATGGAATGAATTTTCACAATTTTCTTTTTAGGGGTTTTTAAAGGGTCAAAATATGAACTAATTTTTATTTTTTCTATTTTTTATAGTATCTAATTTAGACTTTTAACCCTAGTTTTTTTTTTTATATAACACTTAAGACATTCTTTTAGTTTCAACCCATTTTTTTTTGAATTTTTCAATTTTTTATACCATTTTTTATTCCAATGAAGTTTAGATTTTATAACTGAAAGGATTTGATCTTTCCCTGGTTTTTTTTTTATATAATATGTTTTTATCACTACTTTATAGAAATTTATATGAAAAAAAATTGTTTTTATTGAATTATCATTGAAAAATCTATATATTCCCTTATTTTTTAGAGTAATATTTTAACCCATAAAATTTTTTTTATTTAGACACAACCTAATAAGTGTATATTGATTTTCTTTTTGTTTACATTTATTCTACATCTGACTTTTCCTGAAATTTTTTTTTAATAAAACATTTCAAAATTTGAAAATTTCAAAAAATCCAAAAATCCAAAAAATCAAAATTTCTCATTTTCACATTAATTAATCACTTCAACATTTTTTCAAACAATGAAAAATTTATAACAATCCCCTACCTAAATCCCCTCTGAAGATTTTTTTTAATCATAAAAATCAATAATTTTTTCTCTAATAAATAAATTCATGATTTCTTTAAAAATTTAGTATATAAAAATTTCCATAGTAAAAAAAAAACAAAATTTCAAATTTTTAAAAACATTTTTAAAAAAATCTTCTGAATTTTCAATTACACAATCTCACAAACAACTTTTCCTACAGTAAAAAAAAATATTCAAATTTTAACCCTATTTTTTTAACCCACTATTTAAACCTGAGGGTAAAAAACCTTAAAAATCACATATGGTTGAACTAAACCCCAAAAACCACACAACAACACAACACTAATCCCACCATAAACCCCTAATTAAACCTTCCCTAAACCCCAAAATTAAAAAAAATATACAAAAAAAAATTTCCATAATTTGAAAAAATTATGAAAAAAAAAAAAAATTAAAAAAAACGAGGTTAAACTTATTATCTACTTTACCGTAACACAAGATTTAACATTTTATATAATCATTACAATTTTTTTTTCTCTGACCATACAAATTTTTATTCTAATTCATACCCTAAAGGTCTTCGCCCGATGTAACAAAAAAAAGAAAAAAATTATAGCTTGTCTTAGTAAAGTAGGATAAGTCGGTGTGAGATTGAGGAAAATACCTTTTAATTGAAAGTCACGTACCAACAACAACGTAACCGAATCCTAATCGTATTTTTGACTGCTATAATTCAGAATGTATCACTACTTTGACTACTTACGGCTACTAAGGCCATACGTGACCTGTCAAACTATAAATTATAACAAAATTCGGATATTTGAGTGACACGTGTATCCCTGAAATGATTTTAGCGACTTACGCAGTGTGTGTCCAGCTGAATGTTCGGCTACTAAGGCCATACGTGACCTGTCAAAATACAATTAATAACAAAAAATTCATATCTGAGAGATGGATGAGTCCCTGAAATTATTTTAGCGACGTATTTGGTGTGTATTCAAACACTCGCATGATGATAATTTCTACTTTGACTACTTAAGGCTACTAAGGCCATACGTGACCTGTCAAATACAATAATAGAAAGTTTGCTCAAATTGCATTTTACTCGATTTTGCCAGGCAAAGCAAATTTTTTACGCAAAATTTGGAAAAATGATTTTGTTTTGTGGTCCACAACACGCAAAAAATTGAGTTTTGGGGCAGCTGCTAAAGTTGTGAGCATGCGTGCTTCATACAACCAAAATGGAGGCCCATTGGACCCATCTAAGTGTTCAGCGATCGAATCGAAACTCATAAAGCACTGTAGAAGTCGATTGAATACTCGAGAATGTTAAAATAGGTGCAAACACTAGTTCTACGTACTTTATGCGATTAAATTAAATTAGATTTAGTTAAAATTCGAATAGCTGTCTTAAGCTACTAAGGCCATACGTGACCTGTCAAAATACAAATAATAACAAAAATTCTAACACGAGTGATGGACGTATGATTGGATGGATCCTTATAATCATTTAGCGACTTATAAACCATGTATCCAAACACTCGCGTGTTGAATATTTCCACATTGACTACTTAGGCTACTAAGGCCATACGTGACCTGTCAAAATACAAATAATAAAATTCGAGGGATGGATGAGTCCCCCGAAATTAATTTAGCGACTTACCGCGTGGAATATTCATCCGTTCAATAAACATATAAAAATATATAACTCCCATTCTCAATGTACTTTGGGTCAAAAAACAGTCCTGGGTCGATTATTTCAACATTTTTTTCTTCAAAATTTCATTAAAAACTAAAAAACATAAATTCTGCATTAAAAAAATAGATTTCAAAGAACAAGGATCTCTTTGAAAATTTTTTTTTATTGCTTTCTCTCTCTCTCTCTCTCTCTTAGGGCTGAATTCTCATGATAAATCTTAAAATATCACTGAAATGTTTACATGGAATTTTAATTGCTATGATTAGGAGTAATTGGTTAAACCTAGTTTTGTATTTTTTTTTATATTTGATATTAAAAAAATTTTATGATTATAATTTTGTGTTATTTCCTTGGGGTTTTGATTTATCACTACTTTGATGACGTCATTGGAAGGGGAGTTAGTGTATTTAAAAAAAATTGTAAAAGGTCATTGTATTTTTTTTTTTTTTTTGGTTTTTTATTTTTAATAATTGTTGAAGGGTGTGAAGAAGTTAATTTTCTCTTTATTATAGAATAAGGGATCATGGTTAACAATGGGTATTACATCACTGAGGGATGGTTCTTGATCTGGGATCAATTGTTGTGTTGAAATGAGGTTGGGTTCTGAGAAATTAGTGGTAATGACTTGGAGTGTTGTTTTTTTGGGGGATTTTTTTTATATTGACTAGTAATTTTTTTTTAACAATGAATGAACAATAATTAGGGATCTGGATGAATCATCAGGGAAAATGAGACTAACTAATTTGTTGATTTGTGAATCAGCACAACAGTCACAACACTTTGGGAAATTTGAAAAGGTTTGGAAATTTCCAAATGGAAAAATGGAAATTTTTAAATGGAAAAATGTGGAAATATGTGAAAAATGGAAATTTTTAAATGGAAAAATGAGAAAAATGTGAAAAATGAAGTGAAAAATGAAAATTTTCAAATGGAAAAATATGAAAACCTAAAATTTCCAAATGGTAAAATATGAAAACTGGGAATTTTCAAATGGAAAATATGAAAAATGGAAATTTTTAAATTGAAAATTTGAAAAATGGAAATTTTCAGGTGGAAAAATGTGATACAAAATTTTAATATTGAAAAATGTGAAAATTTTCAAATGGAAAAATATGAAAACGAAAATTTCCAAATGGAAAATGTGAAAAATGGATATTTCCAAATGGAAAATAAGGAAAATAAATTTTTTTTCTGAATTTTTCTTTAATTTTTGAAGTTGCAGGTAATTTGTGAATGTAATCAATGATAAAAGTCGACTTGTGGGATTAGTTTGCATTAGGAATGGAATGTTGTGTTCCATGTTATGTCCTACCCCACAGAATGTAGTTAGCCTTTTGTGTAACCTCCTTCCTAGAGTTTTATTATCATTGTATTAAAAATTATGGGGTCAATGAATTCTTGAAGGAAATGAAACACGTGTGCATGATCATCTCGGATTACTACCTTAACAACATTTTCTATCTGGTTAATCTGAATGATGAGAAAGAAGTGAATAACATTTCAAACAATATCCTTATATATTATACAAAAAAATTTAAAAAAAAAATTGTTTAGTTATTATTAGTTTATTTGGTGGTTAGTTTTTTTTAAGGGAGATTAAAACTGGTAATTTTATTTTGAAAATGGCTGCCAACTTGTATTTATAGACACAAGTTAGAGGGTATTTTTAAATACATCGATTTATATTTAAATAGAGAGCAGGGTAAAATAAGGGATATGGATTTTTTTTAAAAAATAATTAGTTTTCTTTGTTTTATTTTATTATTGTTCTTTTTAAACAGCTGAATCCTGATAATAGGTTTTGATATGGATATGCTTAGTCACTACAATGTCAATTATGTAAACAGTTTGAATCTAGTCAGTAGTCTGGCTAATTTAATATTTTAGGATTTTTTTAGGGTCTTTTTTTGATCCACCTCTGGGAAAAAATTGTTTAAAATTTTAAAACTATCAGGAAATGAGCCTAACCTATGTGTATATTCTTTAAACTCTTCATATAATTTGAATATAAAATTTAAAAAAAAATTTCGGGTCAATTTTGACCCGGGTTGGCTGTCGCTGTCTCCGAAAAAGCCTTGTAATCGTAAAAAAACAAAATTGGGTAAATTTTGGGCCAAAAATGGCTTAAAAGTTAATAAAAGTCTATCCAATCCAAATGGGACAGGGCCAGAGGACCAATATTGAGCTTCTCTGTCATTTAGGGACAATTTGGGTTTTGAGACAAAACAGCCAGGATGAAATGTCATGGGACAAAACATTTTGTAGCAGAATGAATTGATTTCTGACATTTTAGGGGTACCCTCTGCAGTTTCAGTAGAAGGGAAAGGGACTAATTTACTAACAGTTGTAGCCTCTTTAAGATATAAGTCCCTCCATGTTAGGTAATGGTTGGTTCACACAAGGCTGTAACGTAACTTTACTTAACCCAACTTAACTTAACTTAACGTAACTTAACTTAAGCCTGTTCACATCAGATATTGTGCACTTTGTATCCCATAATGCACCTTGATTCAAAGTTAAGTTACGTACGTTACTTCCAAATGCGAACACATGTGTGAACCGACCATTACTCTAACTGGCTCTTGCGCTCATCTTTCACTGCCTCCAGCGGATTCACCTGTTGTTTTGTGAATACAGTCAACGATATGAAATCCGGCCGTAGTGAAATCCAGACAACTTCAAAGACCAGACAGGAAATTAGACGGAATATTTTTTTTTTCAATAAATCACCCGTTTTTGACCACCTAAACAGTTCAATTTATGACCGAAACAATTAGCTTGTACAATCTTAATATTAGCAGCTGTAAAGTCCAGACACCTGTGACATCCGAACGGATTTCGGTGTTGGTGTCGGTGTCGGACGTGTCCGGATTTCCAAGCGTTGACTGTACTTTCAATTTGGACCTTGTCATACAATTTTGGGTACTATTCTAAACCTATAAATCTTCAAGAATAATTTACTAAAAATATTAAAAATATATTAAAAATATTAAAGAACATAGAACAATAAATTTCCCAAACAATTTCATCTTCCTTAAACAAAACCCCACACCTGCCAGCAGGAACACTTGTTCATCATCACTCATTATGCTCTAACTAAAAAAAAAACCTTTCTAAAACTAACCTATACAATACCGAGACCTTGAATCCAACAATTAACCGTAATAAACAATTCATCATCATTACAATATATATATTACAACAATAAAGTTTAATCAAAAAAATACACATGTGGTGGACCCTGGCTAATGATGTTCTATGTAATCATCTTTTAATTTGATTTTCTGTGTTGATCTTCCAACTATCAACAAAATTTGAATCGTTAAGGTTTGAATTCTCAAATCGGTCCAGTGGAACTGGAATTGTCATGAAACAAGTGACTCAGGCTGAAGCAGGACCAGGTGAAGTCAGTTAGTTATTCATATTCAAGGTTTAGCCATCAGGAAAGTCTTGCAGGTTTCCGGTAAAATGCTTTAAATCATGATTTTTATTTTACATTTTAGACAAATGAAAAATTATGTTTATCATTTTGCACATAGATTGTTGGTAACAACTCACAATACAGGAAAATCTTAGAAGTTTATATTAAGCGCCATACTTTCGCACAAGAACACGCATCGCTATGTGCAGAGGTCCATGCATCATTTACCGGAAGTTAGTATGACAATTGGATGGGTAATCCTTACAATAGGTGCATTCGAAAATGAATTAAACAGGTTTAACAGTTTGAACCAAAACAGTGCAAGGGCGGATCCAAGAATT